>WBMZ01009008.1:0-54627 GCA_013400975.1 Atrichornis clamosus
CCAGGCTCAAACCACAACAACATCATTGGCTAAAAATGTCAGGAAGACGTACACCAATGGAAGTTCTTGATCTAGAAGCTTAAATAACAGAGATGATGATGACATAGTTTCTTGTGTGAAATGATAAACTTAAGTTCTATCCTAAAATTTTCTTGCCTAGGTCACACCTAAACCTTAATGGCACACTCCTTGTCAAAAATACAAAAGAAGGCACTGCCCTGACACTAGAAATAATGTATTTTAGGGAAATGAAATGTTCTTCAGGGCAGCACTCTCTGGCTTGTGTTCTAACCCTGAGCACTCACCTGCTCCCCACATCAGTGATCTGAAGAAATCTCCCAGTTAATGGTGGCCCCATGCCTTTCCTGCCAGCGGTGGCACAAAGGAGGCGGTGAGAGTAACTTTGCCTCCGTTCCTCCACTACCAAAACCCTTGCTATGCAAAATTTCAACGTGAAAGTCTGGGTCAGGCACACGGAGAGCACATATGTGGTGTACAGACGTAGCAAGTCTTAGGGAACACCAGTTGCCTTTTCCCATTCCATCTGGCAGGGGGTGTGTGTCCTACTCACAGAGTCTCAGGCAGCCAGCACACCAGAAATTTTTGGGGGAAGACAATATTACATTCCCAGTTAGACACTGACTGCTGCATCAGTATGTGGTAAAACAGCAGATACATTGTTTCATATTTAATAGCTATACTGAAGAACAGAACCTCCGTATTTTTAATTTTTTGAAGCCGTTAACATCCTTTAAAATTCTAGCTGTTAATATCTCTTCAGCTTCTGATGAGTGTGATTGGAAACAGCTGTGTCTAAACTGTTTTGACATTAAATAAGAATGGTCTCAAAAATAAAAGACTTCTTTGTGTAGGAATAAAAGAACTACAGTTTAGCCAGATTTAGATTTTGCAATGCTTTTGCTGAGTCATTACTATCTGGTCCTGACAAAGAGACTGGCAGTTACATAGCCTGATTAAAATGTAATTCCAACACAGTCTTGAAATGCAAATAGGTGTGAAATTTGAGAACTCATCAGTACGAGATACTGAGCAAAGCAGACTTACTACCAAAGCAGTAATATCTCCAATTCTCACCACTGATGGTGGTCTCATCACACTTAATCACAACACTATTTAGGTTCTTAAAGGAATTTAAACATAACAGGGTGTGAAAATGTTGTAAGCCCCTCTAAGTAGTGGATAGGATAAATAATATAGCTCCTAAAAGCACTCTGAGGGAATTTACAGATAGTTTATTTATGTTTCTGTTTTAAAGAGATAAGATAGTTTGAGTACATGAATACATCTTAAGTGAACCCATACTCAGTCTATTAATAGTTATGTAATATTAGCTTGTGTATTCTTGATTATCAGGACTTACAGTGGTTTACCTTAAAGATATGAATTCAATTTACTTCAACTACCCCAGTGTTGACAGCTTGACTTAAAATATTCCTCAGTGACAAAGACTGGATGCATTTTGCATATTATACAAGTATTTCCTGGAAGAAAAAGGAAAAAGTTGCACAAAGTTAGTTATGATTATTGTTATGATTATTAACTTTGGGCATATAAAACACTGTCTAAACAGCAAGTTCTCTCCTTTTTTAATTTCAATCACCCCAAACTTGCACAGGAACTGTAGGTGCATAAATGAATCCTGTGCTTCTGGAAATCAGTAGAAATGAGTATGTAAGTATATGCGTTAAATGGAGGTTTCAGGAGGTCAGGTACACGTTTGATGATCCATATGCATACACACATAGACCCACATGTCTATATATACATCTACCTTTGTATACAAATATACATATATGTGTATCAGTGCACATACATGTATATCTGTGTATGCAAGATGCACTGATAGCACTTCAATTGAGATCAAGTATCAAACAAGTATTTCTAGACTTACATTTATGTATCAGAATTTGACCACTGTCCATCTGTGTACACTTTGATAAATAAATGTTTTTAACTTAATATTTTTAGAAAACACAAAGTCTAAAACACTATATAAATACACTGAGGTACCAGAGTACTTTAATGCCAAAAGCAATATGACAGAAAACATAAAGTTTTCTGAGGATTTTGAATCACAAAATGTGATACAGATTTAGTATCTTTAACTTCTTTTCAGGGGCCATGAGAAGGAGAATTTCTGGCTCCAGAGGCTGGTTACACCTTCAAAGAACACAAACTCCACCTAGTGATAGGTTTGAAATTTTAGAAAACTAACAACTCTAAAGCACAATCTCAGTTGTATGACAGCTGCTACTCATCAGTTTATTAAAACATTTCAGTAATAAAACATCTTCACATTTTTATTGTAGGAGCTGTGAACTTGTTAAAAAAACCTTATAAATAATACACATGCACATGTAATTGTTTTATTTCTTAAATCTTTTTTATTAACAATGAAGACATGTAAAAAACACATTGGAATGGATTAATTAATCCCTGCTTCTTGTTGAGCAAAGTGTATGGGCAAGATAAATGTACAAGTCCCTGAAACTGCTTTGACATACAGCAGTTTAGAGTCCGTTACATAAACTTCTGTAGCAGTTTATGTCTTAGATTGAAGGGTAATTCCCATTTTAAAGTAATATTTCTCACTAAATTGGTTCACCTTTAAGAAAAGAAATTGTCCTTACAGTAACAAGTTCTGTAACTGATCTCCCCTTACAAAAATAATTAAAGCTTATTTAAATTAATGAGGACACCATTTACTTTATTTCTCCTTTTCCACTTTGCTCTTCTCAACAGTATGCAAGTAGAACAGAAACCAGATGTGCATTCAGGAAAATAAGAAAACATGTAAATATAATGGAGAAAAAAATAACTCACGTAAAGTTCACTGCAGAACCCAGGAGTAGCCCAAAGAAAAATAACAGAAACAAAAGGATCCTAATTAACTCTGGCAAAGGATGACCCAAGCATCTAGGTTTTTAGTAGGATGATGATTGTAGCACAGAGAAGGCTCTGTGAAAGAATTTGGGCACCTGCCGTACTTACAAGGACAAAGCACTCAGGTGAATCAACTTCTAGGACAAAATCAACTTCTAGGACAAAATCAACTCTGAACACTTCTGACCATACTATATAAAGTCTGAAACTAGGAAAAAATGAGGCAAAAAGACCTGGAAAGCAACCAGCCCAGTTGTGCCAACTTTTACCAGTTCATCAGGTGGTCAGGGATGACTCTGGGGTCACCGACCACCAGGGACCACCAAAGAGACCCCCAGGACAGAAAAAAACGTGTGCATAAAGGGCAGGGAAAATATGTCAGTGATTTCAGGGAAATGATTTATCACATGTGTGTTTATTCTGGGAAAATCAATATGTGTGTAAAATACAGTATATAAACAGGAGCTTTTCCCGTACTCAGCATGCACGGTATTGTGGAGGAGATATCTCCTCGTGCATCTGGCCAAATAAAGAATTCCTACTTCTTAATGCTACACTGGTGTTAAGGAGCTTTTATTTGTCCCAATTTTTGGTAGCAATGTGATTCATGGCTCCTCCTGCTAAGTCTCCATCTGAAGAAAAGCCAGGCTGCCTGAGAAAAACGCGAATACTTAGCCCATCATGAACTGTTTGTCACACCAATATATGTCACGGTAACTGGATGCATTATTTTCCTGCAAGAAAAGCTTCCCTAGAGACTTGTTAAAGTATGGAAGCTCAGGGAATACAGGAACAAGTGTGAGGGTGCCAGTTTTCACTGGGCCTGATTCTGTGAGGAGAGGGCCCATCAGTTTAGGCTGATTCCAGCAGGAGTGGAGGTATTCAGCACTCCTCAGAAATCAAAGCTTTCTCCCAGGCCCAGTTTTGCAGGACTTACACTACACTTACACTGCTCTTAGGCAGTGTTTCCAATGGGATTGCTGCCATACATGAAATTAGGCACATACTCAAGTCACTTCTTCCACAGCGGCCTACATGTTAACTTGAAAGTTGTATTGCTCTTTTCCTAAGTCAAAACAGAAACATACATATTTCTAAGTAACTGAGTACCCTCAATATTCTTAACCAGGTTGTTAAACCAAATAATATCTTACATCAAATATTATAATTTTGCAAGAGTATCATACTGCAAGTGGTACTCCATAGATTGAAACAGAATAAAATTATTTAGCAAAAAAACATAAAATGCCCGTATTCAACTGTTCACATAAAACTCCCCATATTTTGTTTTAGAACACCAACAGGTAAGGCCACAGAACTCCAGCAAGGTGCTGATAAGCATATCATTTTGAACTATTAAAATTACCAATAAATACCAAGAAAATCATCTGCCTACTTAAAATTACAGCAATCAAATCAATCAAAAAAAAGCAGCCATCAACATTTTGAGTCATAAGTGTTTTCAAGTAAAAATTGCACTATGTGCTTTAAGACTGTCACATTCTTACATATTATAACAGTGTTAGAGTAATATACATGTGTTAACTTTCATCCTTCTGTCCTGGTTAGTCACAGTTTCACTGGAATTCTCCAAAGTATGATTCTGATTTTCATCCTTACTGTCTTCACCAGGTAAATCTTCCTTTTCTTTTTCTTCACTCTGCAATGGCTTTTCAGATCTGTCTTCCTTTCTGCTACACACATTCTTCTGGCCTGTCAGTGGCTTTCGCTTAAATAGGGAAAACTGAAGTAAAAAACCAGGTAAATGATGTGTTTGAAACAGTTTAATATACAAAAAACCACAAACCCTTTTGTATATATCTAGGTCAAGTGAGGTTGTAAATTTCTCCTTGGTAAAATAAATAATTGTTTCAAAACAAAATGACTAAAAAATGTTAGCAAGAAACTTTTGCAATATTTGGAATGTGTCAAAATAGCACACGTGAATCAGAGAAGTTAAACGGATTGCATTTTGTCAAATTGTGCACTGTACAGTTTGCACAAAACACTGCAAGTGGTGCAGTTATTTGGATTTCTTTCAGAGAAGAGTCTGAGGCAAGGTGCATAAACACAGGCTCAGATGTGCAAAGCCCCAGGGCAGTGAGTGCTTACTGTGCCTCCCTCTAAACGTGTGCGCTGCCAGTAATGGCAAGGCCTGTGCTCTGTGAGGCTACACACGTGCTCTAAGTTAACTGGACTTTGTTCAGCAGGAAACTCAGCTGCCAGTCTCTGCAGGTGCCTCTGGATCCTAAACCTGTAAGAAATTCCATATCAGGTACTCCTCAACATGCTTATGCACATCTATATAGAGATATATATGATCACAAAACCAGTGCGTGTTGGAAAGAGATGCAAGGTCAGCCAGCTCAGCTGCTGCTTTCAGAGACAAACAGGGGGGAAAATATTTTTAGGCAGTGTCCCATAGGAATCAAGTCCTAAGTTTTCACCTCACCAGAATGTGATGTGGCTAACAATCTCTCTTTTAGGGACACGCCATCCATGAAGAGATGATAATGGGCTTTATCTCATTTCTACTTACACAAGCACTGTGATTTACTTCAATAATTATTTGGACAATTTAAAGTTATTTTATCACAAAATAAAATCAAATCAAGCAGAAGGAACAGGTTGCTCAGCAGTTTAATTATTTATGCAGGTCATGTAAATTGAAGTATTTACTATGGTAACTGCCCACTGCCATCTTGGTCACTGGCAAAGTCAGAAAGAAAAATCAGGCCACAAACCCTTTTTCTCCCAACAATTCCTCCAGTTATTTGGTCATCAGTGTTCTCTGAAGAATTGTTCACAGTGTTGTCAGTGCTTTCTTTCTCTACAATAATATAAGCATTTTTATTAACTTCCTTATGATTCATGCAACCCAGAAAAATATCACAGAAAAAACCAGAAAAAAAACCCAGGAAAAGTTGTTCTTCAAATTATTTTTGAAGTAGAAGTCACTAAATAAAATGTGAAACTTAAAAAGCAATCAGAACATTCAGTTCAACTTGATGGCCAGTCTGACAAGACTATTTTTATTTTTTAATCTCTCTCTATACTGTCCTTGTATTACTCGATTTTCAAGAACAGAACACTTATGACAGTGACACTGTATAAAGTATTTTGACTTGACACTCACAGTTTTCTCCTGCTCACAGAAGAAAATGTCTTGCACACTGATTTGAAAATATATTCTAATTTGGGAAAGCTGACTTTTAGGGCAGGAGTTATGGTTCAGCATGAATTTTATTCCATAGAAACAATTCTGGGAAAGGAAAAACTTTCCATCTGAGTTGATGTTCCTGTGTTTAAATTTTCCTATACTCCCTGTATGAATCATTTAAATTTAGAACTTAATATCAAAACTTCCAGATCACTGAATAATGGAAAAATATTTAAGCATCCCTTCTGTACAAGCTATTTCCATTATAATATTGAAAATAAATGAGATAGCTTCTTCATTGTAAAGGCTGTGGTCCTTTTTATGCCACACTTGTTATTTTCTTTCAAAAGAATGATTGTAGATTATTCCAGAATTTCTAAAATAAAAGAAATTCCTTCAGAGATAGGGCACCCAACTTCATGCTCCTCAGCTTTTCTAAAGGCATGTACAGTTCACACAAACTACATCAAAACTACGAGGAGCATCTAGACCTACACCTCCAGCACCCTGAACAGTGCTCAGTAATTATCACATTTCACCTAAAATAATCTGTGAAGGGAGTGAGGAAATGTCAGCTGACAAAGATGAGGAAGGCTTTTGAGAAGCTTCTTGGTTGAAGTGAAGCACAGGGCACCTAAAGAAGTTGCCTGAGAGATAATGCAATTACCATGACTTTGGCACAGCACTAGAACTGCTCTCAGTGACTAAGATCCTTCTCGTGGACTTCCTCCAATACATAACTGGGGAAAAGTATTTATTTCTTTCAAATCATTAATAATAAATAATGAGGGGTTTGCCTCTCAAATGTCATCACCTGTCAAGAACTGCGTTGCCAACTACCAACAGTAACTGTGTTGTCCAGTATTTTTATAATATTGTCTAGGAAAGTTTTATCTTTTGAAATGTTTTATCTGTCTTTAGAATGTCCCATTCTTAGGAATTGTATTCTTACCTTGCTGAACGATGGTCTCTTTCTGGGTAGTCTCCTCTGTCTAGAGACAAAAAAAAAATTCTCTACTTTCAAACTTGTTAAAAAAAAAGATGTTTAACTGTTAACACCTACATGTGTTCCTCCCTCTACTGCAACCAGCCCAAAAAACAACTTTGCATTTACAGGGTAGCTGCACATCTGCCCTGTAAATCTGTTTAAACTAAAGTTAGTTGTAGAACCAAATTCTTTCAGAAACCAGTAACATAATAGTAAGTGCTTTTACCTCTCCGGTTTCCATGGTGCTACTACTGCTTTTCTCTCCCTCGGGTGTTTTACTATGTTTATCTTTTTCATATTTTTCCTCTATTTCCTCTTCTTTCTCTGTTCCTTCTCCTTCTTCATCTCCTTCTGTTTCTTCTTCTACTTCTGCTTCTTCTATTTTTTCTTCTTCTTCTATTTTTTCTTCTTCTTCTGTTTCTACTTCTTCCTCCTCATCATCTATCTCTTCATCTCCAGACAAGTTTTGTTCCTTTAACAAAATTGCCAAAACATAATTTTGAAACTCATGCTGCATAATGATCATAGTCCTCATCCTACACCAGTTCATCACACATCAGAACTTGACTAAGAGCAAGAAAACTCAAACACAGGAGACTTCATTCAAGGTTTGCTAATTTTAATATATTTAAAAACCCCTAGTGAACATTAGGAGTGCAGCCGACTTTTATGTTTTGCTAATGTGTCTCCTTAAAGGAAAAGCAATGAAAACAAACTTCTTTTTGGAAAGAAAATATTTCTTTTAAGTGTTTGGAATATTCATAATTGACACAAGCAGCAGTAATTCCAACACTGAAAAAAAAAAATTAAAATCTACTTCCCAAGAAAATTAATGAAGAAATACCAGATACAATATTTTGATTCATGTAATTCAATACAGACACTAAAATTTGAATTTAAATTAGTTTCAGCCCAGGATAAAACTTCAGTATAGTAAAATAAAATGGCCAAGGGCATTATAAAACATTTAAAGGCACAAATGTTACTGCTGCAAAATGTGTAGAAAAAGGAACTAATTACATCCCTCTTACTCCATTCAATCAGATGGTTATTATTATGCCATTGGGTATTTAAAAGAGCATCAAATACAATATTTAAAGCAGAAACATTTTCCTTCCCATTGCAGAAATATTAGGGCTTAAACCAAGTCCAAGATGGGCTTCCAGTGTCAAATCAAATGAAGCCTTCTCACGGCATCAGAACGCCAGAAGGAGAACAGCACCTCTGCTCCTCGGCAGGCAGTGCCACGATGGCAACAGGTGGGAAGTACCTGCACACTCTGTAGGAAGTGTGGTAGAGGAATGGTCTTATATCGCACACCTTCCTACACCTGGCTCCAAAGGCTGTCTCCTATCTTCTGTGAATGTTTTCCTTACCCCCTCTTACTTTGGATTTTTGCCTGTTGTCTCCACGACTGTTCCCATGGTCATTACAAGGTAACTTGCTGGTCAGGAGCAGACCACAGTTAATGTTTCTAGAGGTTGGAACACAGAGATCTTTGGTGGAACTCCTTTGCTAAGCACAACTCAGATATCCCAGGAATCTGAGACATCCTTACATGGGACCTTTGGAGACGTGCATCATTCTGGACACCAGCTCAAGCCTCCAACACTTAAAATCATACTAGAGGAATTTGTTTTAGCAACTGAGACGTGCTGCTCATGAAAAAAATTTTAAAAAGGGGGGAGGAGAGAGACACTCCTTTTACTCCAAAGAAGACACCTATAACTGAGCAGCTTCCCAGACTGACCCCATTTCCATTTAACTGCATTTGCAGCTTTTCACAGGTGTCTCTGGCTGTCACCTCATCTGTTCCACTCCTAAAACAGCACATTTTGAATCATAACTCTGATAGCACAGTTTTATTACTGTTACTTCTGCTTGCCCATTTATAGGCATGTTTTGGAGAGTTTTTACCAATGGTAGTGAAAGATATGGGAATGTCGTGCTACAGATATGCTCTTACTTTAAAAGATGAATGATCTGACCATTAAAATTATACCTGAAGAATCTAATAATCTAAGAATCTACACTACTAATTAAAACACATATATGTGTTTATTTATGTATTATATGTATATTTTATATGCATATATTATATATACATATAATCTCTTCCTTATTCTCTTACATCATACTTTAGCGGGTTTGTTTTCTTATTTCACTCTAAATTACTTTTTCATAGAAAGTTGGTGCTCTAAGAATACCTTCAATACCTCTAAAGTTGAAACAGAGAGAAGATGACTTGGCCAAGGTCACACACAGAAAGCCAAAAGTAGTAAAAAAACATACAAGTGAAGAGTTGCAAACTGTCTTTATTTAAGCTTGGGGTTCCAGTTTCTTCAAGGACAAAGCAGTGGTCAGTACTAGGAAACAGCCTGAACATTGTGTACCTCTAGTATAATAAATCAGTACAGCAGAGCAGCAGTCTAGAAAATATGACCTTGCAGATTTAACACACTATACAGGTTTTTGTAGTCTTCTTTGCTTAATTTTTTTCATGCATTTATTCTGTTTTTCCTGTAAATCCAGACAAGCAAGACATAGCAAGACATTCTTAAGGATAAATTTGCTATTTCCAAGCTTTACTTACACTGGTTTTGGCAAAATATTGCCTTAGTGGATATAACTGAGTGGGTATAACTGCCTTTTGCTAAAATGGCTGCAGCTGACTTTTCTTTGGGAAAATTAACACAGAATAAAGACATTTCCTTTCAGAATGCTCTATAAAAATGTGGTCTTATATCTACAGGAGAGAGGGGATAAACTTGCACTCTCTTCTTTATTGTTTTCTCCCCGGTGTCATGCTCTGGCCTAAAGACAGTCTCACTGAAGACTGAGACATATCTCAGGGTAGACTTTGCTCAAATGACAGCTGCAAACTAAGTTTCTCTATATTTCTGTAACTATTTCATTGTGGATTCCTCCTGCAAAGTTTATGGAAGCAGCTCTGGCAGATGGGCTGCTCATAATTAGCATTTCAGAGGGGAAGGTTTATGGTATCTTTCCACGTCTCCTCAATAAGTCAAAATAATGTTTGCCACCACCATTTTATGTTTCTAGGGAAGAAAATCTCAAAGCCACTGATGAAATAAATTTAGTTGCAGGTCTTTTATTGATGAAAACTCAGTGATGAAGAGAAAGCTGTAATTACTATGTGTACCACTCAAAATGGAGCATTCTGGGAAGCTCTGGTGTACAGAGATGTTTCTGTTTCTAGTTGCCTTGGAAACTGTTAAAAATCCACAGAGAGGTTATTAAACAGAGTTGAGAATGAGGTAGGTAGCTACGTGTTTCTTTCTTGGTGGTTTTCTGTCACACAGCCATAAGCCAGCAATTGCTTAGCAGAGCTTTTCATCACTTAAGGAACAGATTTATCCCATTACCTGCCCAGCTCATTACCTTGAGATGCCTAAAAGCATCTCTTACATGTCTGTAGGACAAATGAATGGTATCAATACCAAGTCAGAGTTTCCCTATGAAATAGAAGCCTAAGGAGGTTGGTCAATGAGCATCATGCTTCCTAAAGGGCCGAACAGTGCTCCCTTTGTAGAGCACTAATAAAGACAAATACAAAATACATTTTTACAGACTATCTTACTGCTTTGATGCAGGGCTGAAGAGGAATAGGTAGAGGAATCACATCCTATGCTAGCTATCATTTTGCTCTCCAAAGACCCAGTGCACATCAGTGTCACTCCTGAATTGTCCATGCACTGGGTTAACATGTTATTAAAACAGCACCGAAAGTAACAATACCAACCATGATCTGATATCAGATGAAAGACACAAACAAACAAACCAACAACTCAGTTTACCCTTTGTGAGTTGGAGGTATATGGATAGAAATATAATATTTTCTTGATACTGATCAGGATGTCAAGGTATCTGATGTGAAGTGACTGGAAATACTGCCTGACAAAACTCTTAGCAAAGCTAAGATACATACCTTGTAGTTTCTTACCAAGCAGCTACAGTGAAAGTTTAGCACCTTAAAATCCACATAGTGTTAGCCATTTGCCATCAGGTATTTGAACTGGCTTTCATTTTGTAGTTATACATAAAGTTATTATCTCAGCTACTCTAAACCTTAGAGAAATATCTTTCACTCTAACGATTACTAAAGAAAGCTGTCCAGTTGAAAGACTAACAAAATTAAAAGATATAAGTACTCAAATGAGAGATTTAGCAGCTTATCCTTCCACTTACAAGCAATAAGGCAGCCAAACTAGGCTTTCCTTATAGATTGTCATGGAGACAAACAGAAAAGCTCAGCTACATACAAGAATTTTCAGTAAAAAGCTGAGCCTGCTACCATAACTTGTCTAAAAGTTAACACCTAGGCTTCTACTGTTATGTTGGCTTCCTAATTACAGTTTTGTGTCAAGAGCACTTAACGTGGGCTACCTGATACTTATTACACTCCCTTGGTGCTGCTGTTGTGTGAGTATCCTGGAATGCTAAAGAATGCTGCACTCGCAATTTCAGGCACACTATGCAGGCAGTGAAACCACTGGAAATCGGTTTTATGTCAGGCAGGAGTTTCCATTGCTAAATGTCAACAAAAAAATGAACTTTAAAGATAGTTATGCCTTCTTGCAAATATGATGGAAGAAAAGTATGGAAGTAGCAGTTGCCACGCAGTGATACACGGATTACCCTGGACATGTGTGGAGTAATCACCACAACAGTGCCCTCCAGCAGGATGGCATCGTTCTGGGAAAAAAGTGAATACACAGCCATAAATGAGGCTGTTACAGACTGACTGAACAGACTCATTCTACACTGTTCCTTCATTAAGTTTTTTTCTGTCAATACTTTACTATGCAACATATTTTATTTACTAAAAGCCAAATATATAACAACCTACAAGTCTTCACAGACCCCTGCACTTTTGCCACAGGCTGGCAGTGCACTTACCTTGCATTAAGAGGATTAATTGGATTACGTTTACTAATCAGGTGTCATTCTGAGACTGCACTCTGACATTTATTACACAGAGTAGCCAGTAATTTTTTGAGAACATTATTTTAAAGATTTCAGTTGGCTTTGGCATAATTATGCTGCGGTTTGCCAGCTTGCTGCTGTAGGTGTACCTGGAGAAAGATATATCTCTGCTTTCATTTTTGAATAAAAATAACTAATTACCAATGTATAAAATTTTAATGTAAAACTACTTTCTGAAAAAGTATTTGTAGTTTCAGTTTTTCACTATAAATTTTAACAGAGTTATCCAAAGGATTCTCCTCCCAGCAGCTCAGAATGAATTTTTTGTTTATTCCCCAAGATAAATCAACATCTGAAATAGCTCAGATGTACTCCAACTTTCATACAGCAAACTGTTACCTTCTCATAAAAATTTTCTTTCTTTGGAGAAAAAATAAATAATATAAATTTCCACAGCAAAAAGGAAAAAAAAACCACTGTAGAACTAGAAGGAATTTTTAAGGTGTCTTGTGAAAATCATAAAACAAGTTAGAGAGTGTTTACGTCAAGTATAATCTCTTATGAGGTATTCTACACGGTAACATAAATACTCTCTAATATTCAGTCACTCAGAAATAGCATAACAAAATAACTCCTGGGTACTTAGGCAAAACAGAAAAAATATAATGAGCAACACCAAATCAGAATATGCTGGTCTTATCTGAAAAATTTATTGTGTGTCTGGAAGATATTATGCTGCATAAAATGAATTCTTAATGCTAAGAGACACAGAGAAAAAAAATTACGTGGGAATATTAGCCCGCACTTGGATGCAGATTGTGCATATTTTCCGAATCCTTATAGAAAAAGTTTTAGTGTCTGGAGTTTGTCATGCAGCTCCCACAGATTTGCAAGTGAATGACGACAGTCACTACTTTCTGCTTTTATTGTTCCACATGGCTTAGAATATTGCATGTCTCTCCCAAATCCCGTGCTTTTCATTTAAGTCCTGCCTTAATCATGCTGATTTTTATTCACTGCTTTGATAAAAATACTGGTAAAGGCAAATTCTCACCTGAACACCAGAGCAGGCAGGAAGGCTCTCTAAGATTCTCTGACCGTCTGTGTTCCTCTAAGGGATGGTCCAGAGTCACTGCTCAAACCTCCCCAGCCTGCAAGGCTGGGTCTCAGGGGACAGCCCCCTTTCAAAATACTCTGATGTAAAAGTGGCAATTTCTACACAACCACCACGAATCCTTAAGCCATTCTCATGTAGATTTTTCAAGGCACACCCAACTTAGTAACGCAAGTGCCACCAGCTTCTCCGTGGAATTGATGCCAGCACTTGCGGAAGTTCTCCCTCAGCCCCTGAAAGGCTGGCTTTAAAGCACAGCTTAACTTCTCTCTGTACCCTGGACACAGGACACGTTCAGGTTGTCTTGTTCTTTTTCTCCTCACAGATGATAATGAAGTGCCTAGGAAGAGAGGTTAAATTTTGCAGCAGTTCTGCTGCTGTGTTTCTAATTATGAAAGTAGTTTTGTGCCTTGGATAGATGCTGGATGGAATGAAAGTGAAGTATTTTATACTTGTGTAAGAAAGCCAGGCTCTGCCAGGGTGGCTCACAATCCCAAGCTCCTTTTAGGCTGGTCATTATTGTTCACTTTCCAGTTGAACAGCACTGCACAGGCTCTTGTACTAACACTGGTACACAGGGAGTTTGAAATATTACTCTTAAATACTACTGTGATCTATATCCTTACAGAAAAGGGGCAGATAAAGGCTTTGTTAAATATAAAATTCTTTCTGGAGCTACCTTTGTTTCTCTCTCACACACTCTCCATATGACAACACAAATACTTTGCATTTCACACAAACCACAAATGCTATTCTGTGTGAAAGGTGTGGTAATTATGACAAATTATAAAACTCTAAACCCATAATGCTGAATCTGGGACATTCCAGCAGATTGCCCTGCAACCCACCACAGACAGAAAGAGTCATTTCTGATTTTTCAATGTGGGAGAAATACGAAATCCATAATGGTAAATATCTTTACACCAGGTATTTCAGGGCCCTGATGAGAATTATTTTCATAACTAAGAATGGGGGCATGAGATGACAGTATTAATATTTGTTTAAATTATTATAGCACAAGGTTGCCAAGCAAAAAAGCAATGGGCACTATCATAAATCTTTAAAAAAAGAGAGCGATTAAGTGTACTTGCTTCTTCTTTTGGCAATAGAAAAAGAAAATCTCTGTTGCTCTCTGCAATGCAGTTTTCTGATGCCAAAGCTGTCTCTCCAAAACTTTCTCAATACGCAAAAGTTAACCTCTCCTGTCTCCAATAAAATATGAAAAAGCATATAAAAATCTTACAGCTCAGTGAGTGACTTCAGATCCTGAACACACTCAGAACTTCACTGAAGACAATACTAGAAGTTTGCCATCTGTGCAAGCAAAGTATTTGCTCAGTTGCTCATAGACTAAAACTAAACTCTGTCCTTTATTTGAATTCCACAATTAGAAATTAGTTGAAAAAATCCCCTTTTACATTTATTTTGCCTTTTTTAGCCTTTTGACAGATCCAAAAATCCTGTTATTTCTGAATTTGATTCTGCTTCTCCTAAAGGTTATATGAGAGATCAGTTCTAGAAGGTAGTGTCATCTTGGGAGAAAGTAAGCAAAAATTTATCTTAAAAGATCCCTAAAGGTAGGAAAAACTAGGAGGAGAAAAACCCTAAGAGCAACAAAAACAAAAATTAAATGTCTTTTTCTGCATTATTCTGAAGGGCCCGGTCCTAAAGAATATTCATGTGCTTATCCAGGTAAGAGACTGGAACAAAAAATAGCGAGTGCAACCCAGACATTTTCTGTAGTTTGGAGGACAGTTTTGTTATTCAGCACCAATTATGCAAAGAGAACTACAATCTGAATAAATGGCTTGATATTTTCAGCTACAATGGAGAAACTTACCTGCTGAAATTTTGCAGGCATAAGACAAGAGCTGTGCTACAGAATATTCCCAAGTCACCCAGAGCACGCTCACCTCTAACTAGAGCTGCAAGGCAGGAGCAGATTTACACCCCACAGCTCTGAAAGCACCAGAGGTATTTGATGTCTGCTGTAAAAGGCATCAGGTGCATCTGTAATTTTGTGAACACATCTGTGAGAGTGTGCAGGGGGATTAAAACTCCTGAGATGAGCTGCAGGGGGTGCCTAGAAATTCACAGGTGCTTATTAACACTTTATGGATGTCCAGTGTTGCTGTCACCTTCTGCATTGCTGCTCTTGAATTGAACGTGTAGATGGTTGATTGCCTGTTAACTCTAATTAGTAAATCAATAAACCACTTGACTTGGCTTAAACCACACAGCTGAACAGTTTTTCCAGGTGACAGTCATTAGGGAATAAATCATGAAGAGAGAATACATGCTCTTTTTTCTAATACAAGGATAAAAAGACATCAAATGATGGTAGTGAAAGACAGATGCAAATAAAATGAGGAGTTACTTCTTCAAACAATGTGTAAAGAAATCTAAGAATTATTTTCCAAACCATATATTGGATGATAAACAGATTAAAAATCAGTTGAAAGAAATTAATGTGAAGAAAACAGATGTTAAACATAATACATATATCTGCTGAACCACAAATTATTGAATATACTACATATATTCAGTATACTGAATGATGACAGGGGAGAAGTAACACTACACATTTGTGCTATTCTAATAATTTTTTCCTGGGCAGTCACCAGTAGCCACTGGTAGAAAAAAGAAGGGTAGACCTTTGGTCTGGGCAATTGTCTGTTGTTTTCTCTCCATATTGCAGGATTTTTTTTCTCTATTAAAAACTAGTTCAGGAGTATTTCTGCCATGTTGCTTCTGTGCTGCTCATAAATCTTTTTGTATTCCATAATATGTACTAAGGACATACTGAATTTTCACAAAACCACAAGCGGCAAACTTTATAAACCAGTATGAGTCAAACTAAATAAAATTCCACTCATTAGGCTAATGGAGTTCCAAAGTCCCCTCAAAGCCCAGAAACATTGGCACAGTGCACACTTTATGTAACGAGTCTGTGGAAAACCCTTAGAAGTGCTGGAGTAAAGCTCTGCTTTTCCCCCACCACAGGAATGATCCACAAAACTACATAAAATCAGTCCTCAAATCAATGAATTTTCATTCAGACAAAACAAAGAAGAGGAGATGCCCATAAATTAGCTTCCTTCGCTCTCTTGGAAAGCTTTATGCTATCAGCATATGTTAAGAGAGAAACAACAAATGGTCCCAATCTGCCTAAGAATTTAGATTAAATGCTGCAGCCAAACAGTAAATGAAGGGCCATTCCTATCTGGAATTGGAAATCACTTGCTTTAAAATGCTATCACTATTTTCTACTTCTCTCTAGGAAATAGTTTTCACAAGAAGTAACAGGGTTGGGTTTTTTTTTCACAGCACAGTTTTCTTCCAAAGATGAATTCTAGAATCACAAAGAAGTAGATGTCATATCCAAGAAACTCAGTTTTAGGCCTATAAAGTTGCTTTTCAATATTACTCTAAGTTTAATCACAGTGACATCCTAATTCTTCCTAAGAAAGATGAAATAACACATCCTAGCTCCAGTTAGTTTCCAAAGCAAGTATTTTCACAGCAGTTCAGTGATAACACAGGCAAAATAACCAATGACTCCATTGTTAGAGAGAGCTGATTCCTTTGCAAGTGCATTTAACTGATAAATATTCTCTAAAAGAATATGAGGATACTTACCCTGTTCCAAAGACACATGATGATGGCAAGACAATGAGTTCCAGAGAATTCCAAAGTTTGAAACAAATTTCACAGGGACAAAATAGAGTCACTGGGCTAACTTTTGTTGTAGTTAGGCATGGCATGTGACTGAAGTGATCTTACCTTCAAATACAGTATATGAAAGGGGTGAGTGAGACAGGAAGGATAGAACTGGACTGGAATTTACTGGCAAACTACTAATCTACTACAGGCTTTTTAGAAAAAAAATTCTGGAGACATTGTGTCAAAGATCGTTTAATGCCAGTATCTTACAAAACAACATCAAAATGTTTCATGATCTCAACATAAGTATTGATTCAATCAACATTTTTATTTAACGATATTTACTCATTTTGATTCCTTTCTTCTTCTGTCCTCATTTTCAATTAGGATTTAAATAACTATTTTTCTAGAGAATGTCAATATTGAGATCTGTTTACAAAAATTTCTCAGACCATCCATTAGCATAATATTAGAGTAACAATGCTGCATGATGAGTTCCTATCTCTCCATTTACCAGTTCAATCCCTAATGGGTGAAACAGTAATGCATTACCTTACAAAGATAATTTGCACGATTTGTTTGTGTATTTTGAGGAAACTCCAAAAGTATTAATTTTGTCTTTTCCAAGAAGAATTCAGACTTACTTGCCATTTTCTTTATTATTCCATCTGGTTTCTTGGTTTACCTTTTTTTGGAGATGACAGATATGATTTTTTAGGAGGGAAAACCATAAATCTCCTCCAATGAGGAGAAGCTTTGGCTCTGATCCTGAAAACACATATATGTTTCACACAGCAACAACATATTGAGTACCTTAGATGTAGTCTAATATGACTAATACGATGTACTTTTGTAGACAGATATAGAATCTTTTGCATATTGCACAGTATAAACAAGTAAAAAATGTTTTACAGGTGTGTATTTCAAATTCTTAATTATATATACTCACCAAGTGTGATAGTAAAAAAATATCCCTGAACTCTAACATAATCTAGGCCAGATTTCGAGACTTCTGTACAGAAGAGTCTTTTTGCACAGAACTGTGTGCTGACACCAAAATAAAAAGGTCTTTGAAAAATCCCAAGCCATCACACCCAGGCCTGCATTTCCATTTACCTTCTGTGCATGTAAATTTGGCAACTTGTCCTTTCTTTAGTTTAAGTCCTCAAACATTTCACCAATGTATGAACAGAATAAAAGTAGAGGGAATAAGTTATGGAGTGATACCAAAATTTAAAAATATGTACATTTTCTACTTTACTGAAACTCCTTTCATATAAGGCACATTAACAAGTAAACTGTCCTGCTACTAAAATTGATGCTGATTCCAAGGCAAAGAAGAATACACTGTTACAATGTATAATCCATTTTGTCAGCATGACATTACACTTTAATTCAGAGGCACAGTTTACCTCCTCAGCAATTATTTTTTTATATCTGTGTCATATGTGATAAACATGATTGTGAAAATTATTGCATCAACAATGTATTATTTCTCTCATAAAAGCTTCCAAAATCTCAATATTTTCTTCAGTCTTTTTCAAGAAATTGGCACTTAAATTATATTATAATATCATAATATTATAATAATATACTTTGACTCCATGAAAAGTTTCTTTTGAGTAATAAATATCAATCTGTCATGGTTCCAAAGTTTCCTGAATAGACTTAAAATGCATCTCCAATATTCTATGCTACTTTAGTGTTAAATAATGAGGTAGCACATTGTTCCAAAATTGTTCTGAATTATGTAAACCATTTGCTACATGATGTTTGGACTTCATCTTTTGTTTAGAGCTGCTTGGTAAAGCAGTACTTTCTGTCTTTTCCGGCTTCCTGGATTTGCTTTTCTTTTGTGGAAGCTTACTACTATAATTTTTTCTTTTATCTTTTGCTTTTTCTTCTTCCTCTCCTTCTTCCTCCTCTCCCTCATCCTCTTCTCCTTTATCCTCTTCTTCATCCTCTCCTACATCTCCTTCCTCCTCTTCTCCTTCTTCTCCCTCTCCCTCTTCACCTTCTTCTTCCTCACCCTCTTCCCCTTCTTCTTCTTCCCCTTCTTCCTCTTCTTCTTCTTCTTCTTCCTCTTCTTCTTCCTCTTCCTCTTCCTCTTCCTCTTCCTCTTCCTCTTCCTCTTCCTTCTCCTTCTCCTTCTCCTTCTCCTTCTCCTTCTCCTTCTCCTTCTCCTTCTCCTCCTTCTTCTCCTTCTTCTTCTTCTCCTTCTTCCTGCCCTCCCTCTTCTCCCTCCTCTCCCTCTGCTTCTTCCACTCCTTCTTCCTCATCTCCCTCTTCTTCCACTCCTCCTTCTTCCTCATCTTCCTCTTCTTCTTCCCCTCTCTCTTCTTCCTCTTCTCCAACACCCTCTTCCTCCCCTGCTCCCCCATCTTCTTCCACTCCTCCCTCTACTTCACCTTCCCCTTCCTCTTCATTTTCCTCCTCTTCTTGCTTTTCATCCTCTTCCCCCTCCTCTCCTTCTGCTTCTGCCTCTGTTCCTTCCTCTTTCTCCTCATCTTTTCTTTCCTCTTCATCCTCCCCCTCTTCTCCTTCTTCCACTTCATCCTCCCCCACTTCCTTCATTCTTGTATTTGCATCTTCCTCTTCCTGTTCTTCTTCAGACACCTCTTCTTCTCTCTTTGCCAATGATTCTTCTAACTCCTCCTCTTCACCCTCTTTGTCTTTTTCATTCTCCTTTTCTTTGTTTCCTTCTTCATCTTCCTTTTCATCTTCTTCCTCTTCTGCCTCTACCTCTTTTTCTTCTTCCTCCTCTCTATCTTCACCTCCTTCCTCACTCTCATCTCTTCCCTCACTTTTAACCTGTTCCTCGTTTTCTTTTTCAGTGCCTTCCTCTTTCTCATACTTCTCCTCCATATCCTCCTTTTCTCCTTCACTCTCTGTTTCTTCTCCCTCCAGCTTGCCTTGCTCATCTCCTTGATCTTTGTCATCTTGCTGGTTGACATCTTCAATCTCCTCTGCATCCTCATTCTCACTGTCTTTTTCAGCCTGTGATTCCTCTCTTTCATTTTCTTCCTCATTTTCTTTATCCTCTTCATCTTCATCTTTTTCTACTGAAACCTCATCTCCATTTTTTTTAAGCTCACTCTCTTCTTCTTCCTCCCCTAGTTTACCTTCACTGTCAATTGTTTCATCTAGTTTTTCTTTTTCACTTTCACCCTTTTCACTGCCTTCACTCTCCTGCTCTTGATCAGATTCCTCCTCGCACTTAATTTCTAACAGCCTGTCTTCATCAGATTTAGCGTCTGAGCTTGTTTCTTCCTCATTCAGGCTTTTTAAATCAGTCTGTTCTACACATTCTTGCTCATTGTTTGTAGCTTGCATCTCCTCAATCTCACTGTCTTCTTTTTCTATGTCCAAATCTTTCACTTTTTCTACTGTTCTCCTTGCCTTCTGGACATCTCTGTGTTCATAACAGACCACTTCCTTCAGTATATATTTTTCAAGACCATTACTACTTTCCTCAGTTGAAGATGATGATGTAGTTACAGATATTTGTTTTAAAAATTGATCCTTTTTTTTAAGCCCCCTCTGCTCTGCACTACTTTGTTCTCCTCTGACACCTATTCTTTCATACTCATCAGATTTTTCAACCTTATCCTTTATTTTGTGTTGGCTTTCTATTGTTTCTTGCTTTTTAACAGGACTGTGTTCTTGTACAATTAATAAATCAGTCTGGGGCTGATCCCTGGGTGCAGAAGGCAGTACCTCTATTTTAAGGGATTGCTTAGATTTAACAGCTTTTGACTTTTTATTGGAAGAATTTATTTTTTCAGTCAGAATTTGATTTTCAGTGGGAAGATTATAAGTTACATCTTCCCTGAAAAATTCAGAATTCTCCACATTTTCTTTTTCCCTTTTCACTGATCTGCTTTTATCCCCAGTAATTTGTTGAACACCACTTTTCAGAGTACTATCATCTTGTGCACACTCAGATTTGCCTTTTTTTGTAATTTTTTTGGCCACAGGCTTCCCTACAAAGGCACTACTTTTTTCTAAATCTTGTCCCAGTGACTCTGAAAGTGAGGACACTTCTTGTAAATAGCCAGACCCTAATTTTGAGCCCTCCTTTGTGAAATCAGAATCCTTGTTTTTCAGGCCACCCTTACCATCTCTTTTCAGTTTCACATTTTTACTGTTCTTCTATTCCACATGAGAAGCAGAAAATTAAAAAGAAAGAAAAAAAGCATTAAAGACAAATGGCAGCAAAAGAAAAAGATTACAAAAGCATCTGAACAAGAAAAGAAGCAATTTGTGGAAGGGGATTAAAAGCGTAAAAGGTAGAATATTTCACATGAAATGAAATTACAAGGGCACATATTAGAAGAATGTAATGTTCTGTTAATGATCAGTTACTGCTACACCTTTCTCACTAACCAAGCACTCCAAGGGAATGCAGTACGAGCTGTGCAGCCAGAACCACATCCCATAAACCACAGCAGCTGCAGTGCACGAGGCTGTGCGAGCAGAAGGAAATTGGTACAGTTCTCTTACACCTTCCTCCCTGGGAAATCTTCTGATGCTGTTATGCTCTTTCCAAGAAGTTAGAAAATCTGTTGCCCTTCTGCTTTAAATTTTATACTTATTTAACAAATTCTGCAGAAAAACTTTTAAAATCTAAAATAAAATTGTAAAGAAATATAGCAAAATGCTGAAAAAGCTGGGATTACTTGAGGAGTGAAATAGGAAGGTAATACAAAGCATTTTAATTCCATAATTAAAACTAATATTATTGCTCCTTTAAATATATTCCATGGTGAATATATGTAAATAAAATCTTTATGTACACTGCGTCCCAAAGTACTTTCATTTCAACAAACCAGTAGAAATGTATGTTATCACCTGAAGTTACAACGTGTATATGACAGACTCTTGTTCCTTAAACTGGTGAAATATTAGACACTCATCTCAAACTACACTGGATATGAGGAGTTGTATGTGCCTGCCCAAATTCTCTCTGCCTTCAGTCAGCTTCTTAGAATTTTAGCTCATGGATATTCAGAAAATTAGCAAGAATTTTCAAATTTGCCTAACTTTTTTAAAACTCAAAGTAAAACATTGAAGTACTAGGATAATACAAGAATTGCAGATTTAAAAAAAAAATCAGTATAAGAAGTATACAAATATATAATTAGTTACAGTACCTTCTGTTTTTGGAGTGGCGATAATTTTAAGGACCAGTCACCAGGATTCAATTTCATTGCATGTGTCTGCAAAAAAATAAGACCTCTATTAAAAAAATTAATATAGTTGATAGGATACACAGCCTCCAAGCCCAGTTCTACAAACAGAACTATTTTATGTATATGTTAATATTATTGCTCGGTCAGGTTGAGACAAGTTTTTATGATCATTCAGCTCACCTATTTCACTTCCACTCCCTCATTTACTGCTCATAAATACAGTGGGGACCAGAGGTCAACACCTGAACTGTCTGTAGAGATTGAATGCTACACTGCCCTTTCTTACAGCCCACAAGCACATCTGAGATCCACCTTCCACCCTTGGTGAACAAAGACAACATTACTCCCCTTATCATCACAACAACCTTCAACTCAACACCCAGTTTGGTACCACAGCCTTGAAAGAACATCTTCAAAGAAATATTACACAGCAGAAATTTTCCTTGGAACCTAATGCCTTTATCTCTTCTACATAAAGCAGAAAACCAAAGGCAGTGTAGATTACTACTAGGTGGGCATGTGTAATGAGATTTTGGTAATCCCTTCCCATATAGTCCAAATGACAAGATAATATTCTCTGCTGCTCTTTGTTAACTGCTTATGGTTTAACCACTTTTTCAACTTTTTCAACACAGTAAGCATGGACAGTTCTGGTTTCTGACTCCCAAGAATTTGTATCATCAGTATGATAATAAAGATTTTTCCTCCTCTTGTCACATTTGTCAATAAAATGTATGTTGTCACAGTCTAGAAAAATTGAAACAACTATGGTGTAACATTGTTTTCATTCAGGTTCAAGAAGAGCAATTATTTATCTTGTATTTTGACAAGTTTGCCTGACAAGCTTTTTTCACATTTAAGTTTAAAAATGTTTTAAATGTGTTAGAATTGATTCATGGTAGGTACAAAACCAGAAAGGAGAAGGAAGTCTAGCACATAAAATATGCAAAATATAAACAATGCTTCAGTAATTAATGAGACCATGCTGTGCATCAGATCTGAAAAATACTTTTTCTTGTAAATGAAAATAAAATTTTATAACTGTTAAATAAATGGTATGTACAGACTGTTAAATTACTAAGTACTTTTAAGTACTTAAGCAAATAATAATTCCTGTAAACTGTGCAATCCCTCCAACATAACTGTGACTGCATTAAGGACATGTCCTTTCTGCTAAAAGAACAAAATGCTTTGGAGACGTGTACAAGTGATAAGGTGAACATATTTTTTAAATAAAAGAAATGCATAGGAACAAGCTGGGGGATCACCAAAGAATCAAGATGTCTGGATTTTGGTCTAGTCTTTAATATGAGCCACCTGTACTAAAAGATCTCTTGTAGAAACAGGAAAAAATGCTCTTCTGCTTCATTTCCTGCAATTCTCTCTTGGAAATCATCAAGCAAACCAAGGCCAGAGATAGAGATCACCACGTGGTATCCAGCATCCTTTTCTTTCTGATATCCAGAGTTAATGTGTGGGGAGGCACTGCACTACTCAGACTGCTGCAATCTCATATCACAGCATTACTTGGAAAATTAAAGCATATTTTAGCACTGGATAATGATGATATGAAATGTGTGCTCATTTAACAGTTTGTCAGTACTTCTTGGTGTCACATAGGATCTTCTGGGCTAGTCAGGAGTTCTGTATTAGAAACTGAGACACAATTTAGCTTCCTTGTCTTCCCTGCATAAAAATTATTGCATTACAGATTCATTATTGGAATATATTACCATATTTAGGATGTCAGTTGTATCTCCAAGGTTTCTGTCAGTATTTTCATTATCTGAATCTTGTTCTGCAGAGACTTCACCAGGTTTATCTTTGTGATTATTATTTTCTACAAGGCAAAAGAGGGGGAAATAAAGAAATGTCATAGGAATAAGCACTATGTAGAAAACAGAACATCCCACTCTTATAAAATAGATATTATGTCTATTTTACTGATATGGAACTGAAAAGAAGTAAGTGGTTAATGTTCTTACAGTATTTTTGTGAAGTCCTATTTCTAAAGGTTTAGGGAACCACAGGTACAATTTAGAGGTTATTTTTTTTTTCATTCAAGCCTCCCCTAAATCTTTAAACTTGTTTTGCAAACATGAAGAGTGTGAGTCAATTTTTTGTCTGTATTTCTCAGCTTTCATGTCTGTATGCTGCCAGACACCCCCGAGGAAAGCCTGAACTTAAATCTTCATTCCTGTTCAAACTGAGCACTTGTTTATGAATGAAGAGAGTCAAACCATACTTAGCAGAAAACAGCAGCAAGATGTGGGGACACTTAACCTTTTTCACGGTCTCCATCCGTCACAGATTCAGCTTTGGGAAGACTTGTCGGAGAAAAACAGAATGGGCTGGTGTTGCTTGTCACAGGCAATGAAGATTTTAAGAAGCTTTCTCCCAGTGGAGGCAGAGTTTGTGCCATTCGAGCAAACTGTTCTGGTGACCTTTCCTTTAGAAGATTAAAAAACAGTAGATTGAGAGAAAGAGTAGAAGAACAGCATTTTAGTAATCTCTCATACCTAGCAGTGGTATTTTCTTTTGGTTGATGATACAGTGTTGCAACTGTGAATACAAACCAGGAACAAATATCCTTAATATTTTAATTATTATAAAAAGTGGACAGGTACTAAGTGAGATTTGAAAGATCATTTCTATGCAATGACTTCAAACAGTCCTAAAATATAGACAAAGAAGAAAAATAACTTTTTTAAATTTAAAATTAAAAACTAGTCTCTCAAATAACATCTACGTATTTAATCCCTAACATCAATACATTTTGTAAAATAAATTCAGGTTTTGGTAGAGTTAGGTCTTGGGTAAGTGCAATGAACCAGTTCATGCTGTTTAAGGAAATCACATGGAATGTGTAGTGGAGATAAAGGAGCAGAAACTACTATTTTAAGTAGTTACAGTTAGTGTTCTCCTTTGATATTTTATAAACTATGAAATTGTTTAATATATTCAAGGACTCAGAGGGAACAACAAAAGAGTCAGCTTATTATCACTTTAAAAACAATTTCTAAGATATTTTTAAAAATGGAAACCAAAAAAACCCCAATACAAACCCAATTTGAATCTTTTTCACAGAAATAAATAAGCAAAATCTGAACAATACCTTTTTTTTCCCTGCATCAATTTTTGGGATCTATTTTTCATATTATACAGGAAAATGTAACACTTAGTTTAAGAAGATATAGTTCTCTGCTTGGTAAATGCTGTGGTTTTAGCTTTAAAAGTGATTTTATTTCTTGAAAGGGGCAACTCTAAACAGCTCTGAATTTACCCTCTCTCGACGCCGTATTCGTGCTGCTGACAGCTGTAAAGTGTTTGCTAGTACGAAGTCTCCACTCATTTTAGGGATAGTGGCAGTCAAACCAGGCTCATATAAATCTTCCAAGAGTACTTCTTCAGAGCCTTTGGGTCTTGGAACAGCAAAAACCAGCATATGACAACCACCACAAGCAACCTACAGCTCAAAAAAAAGGTCTGATTACTTCACTTGCAAGTATCAAGAATGCAATTTTATTACAATCATCTCTAGGGGCTTAGATTATAAGAAAAAATTTAGTAAAAGTAAAATATATCAAATGGCATCCAATTTAGTTCCTAATTACACCAGCAAGATAAAAGTACTGAATTATGTTTATTTACGACCAGTGATCTATGTTCACTTCTTCTTAGTTAAATACAATATATTTGTATTGAAAAGAACAAAAGACAGGTCTATCAAATTTTTGATGCAGAAGATAGAAAAGATATTTCCACAGATTTTCAAGAGATTTTAGCTAATTATTTTGATAGAAGTCAAATGTGGGCAATACTGATAGTTTCAGTGACTCAAAACTAACAATTTTATCACAAAATCCACAAAATGTAAAGCAAATCCTGCACCCTCCAACAGACAGATTACATAAAAACCAGAGGTTTCACTTTTTAAAATGTTTAAAACACTCACTGCTTCTGATAAAACTTCCTTAACCTCTAATTCCAGTAAACAACCTGAAGTGATCAATAGACTTTTGTCCCAAATTCTGTTCAATCCTGAGTATGCTTTGCATTTTTGATGCTGAAAATTCTGTGACATTTATTTCTTCTATACCTCAAGAAGTAGATGAAAACAACTCCCTCACACAATTCTCAAAAGAAAAAGAGTATTCCTTCTTTCTTGTCCAGTTTGGATTAAAAAAACCCAACACCTCAAATTTTCTCAAAGTTTAAAAATACCCCCCTGTACAAAAATTCTCAAAATTGAAAAGATTACTCTCTGGTGTTTACAGAAAAGATATCAATTTCTCCCTACTTCCAGCCATCTAAGAGCAATAAATAATTCAGTTTATAAGTTACCACAGCTTTATAGACCAGAACACCGTAGCACAAGATTACTGAATAAAGCCCTAAAAAGCAATCTGTATGTGTAGTCCAAGCCAAAGACATTCTAAACTAAATGAACACTGTGGTGAGCATATATAGTTTCCTTTTTCCTCTGTTCTATGTTGTCCACATCTATAATTAGATGTTATCGAAAGAAATAATTCGACAATGAGATTTCAACTCTCATTAATAATGCGTTTCATTAAAAGATAAATACTTTGGTGTCTGAGAAGCATGAACAAAAGTTTTACCAAAAGGACTGTGAACTTCAAGAAATTATAACACAGAGTGGGATCAAACAGATTTGTAAAACTCTCTTCTCCAAAGCCTAACTTGCCGTGTCGTCCATCTCCAAATGTAAACATGAGGCCATTCTCTGCATGTAGGAATGAAAAGGATGTTAAAACAAAGATTCAATGCAGAACCAGAACAGAACCATTACAAGCGAAGTAACAAGCCATGAAAGTAAGGAATATTTCCCTTTCAAAAGCAAAATCTGAACAATTCTTTTTGGATCTTCAACAGAGGAATATTATTAAAAATATGCATATTTTGTCTCAGACAAAGTACTGTCTGAGATGTGAGTTAGTCTAGACACTTTGTAAAAAGGCCCACCCCAACAAAATAATAAGATTTAGACTGTATAGAAAAACAAAGGCTTCTAAACAAGAATATTTGTTAGCAAGGTGTGATTACAAGGTTATAATTCCCCAGGAGATGCAGGGTATGGAGTTATACATGGCATGGCTGTGAATCAGAAATTCCTATTGAATTCAGTTTCTCACTGGCTCATTTCACCTTTAGAACCAGTAATGGATATGTCTGCTGCTGCTCATTTTATAAGGAAGGCTTTTACAGTATAATAGAGTTGCTAGAAGTAATTTCACATACCTGCTAATACAGCAGTATGATTTTCCCCACATGAAATGTTACATATTTTATGCCTCTTCAAGTGTTTCACAGACTTTGGTACTGAACATTCAAACACAAAAGTACCATGTCCCAGCTGCCCATATTGTCCAAGTCCAAAAGTATAGACATCTGTCTCTGAAATTATACAGGCAAAGTTAACAACAAATATGCTGATATTTATATTTTTTTTATTTTTTAATTTTTATTTATTTATATAATGACCTGCTTTCTATTAGCTAAATGGAAGAAAACAGGCAGAAGCGTCAAAAAAGCAGTGCTTATTCAATTAAAACATGTACCAACAAATCAACTACATTGATCAGTTAGTAACATATAACAAAATAAATAAAACCCATAATTGAAGCACTAAAGTATATGCAGAAAAGAATTTTAAATGGTTCAATAAATGCCATATACTATAGAACATAACTGCAAAATAATCCACTGATCACATGTACACAAAGTACAGTTAACTAAAAATTAATGGGAATTTCCATACTGCAATCAATTCAAGACCATAATGTTTACATATACATGCATTTATACAGTATCCTCATCTGAATTTCCATTACCTCCATGTACATTGAATGACCCTAAATTTAATAGATGAGACTTCTTTAAACCAATACTAATTTATATGTAAGAAGAGACTGGAACAGTAACAGAAGAGGTTTCAGTATTCTGTTCAGCTTCCAAATCAGCCCTGCACTAAATACAGAGAACATTATAACAGTGTTATCTTGTGACAGAATAATCATCTTTCCACATTTATATTTTGTCTGTTTAATGGACTGTCTGTGCCAGGAAAAAGAATAAGGGCTTCTCCAAAGCAATAAAGATTCTTGGTGTGTCCATCCCTGGCACTACATCACAACAGGGGAAGATTTTGAAGCTTGGAAATCTTGATGAGGTCATGCTTGAAAAGAGAAGGGTTTTTTTGGGAAAAAAAGGAGAAGTTTTCCTAGAATTTCATTCCCTGTTCCTTTTTCTTTTGCATGTAGGCAACAAAGGAAAAGTGAGAGAAATACTACTTCAAGTACTTGAAAAATTATTAGGAAAAAATGAGAAAGATTGTGAAGGACTAAAAATACTCCATGTTCAGTACAAAGAACTTTCTGATTTCAAAGGAACCATGACGAAATAGTGTAACACTATATATGGAAATGTTCTTTCTAGGAAAGGCCTTGCCCTTTCTGTTCCTTATGAATTGTTCCATATTAAGATGTCATGAATTCACACCATTAAAAAAAAACCCCAACCAACAGTCTCACATTTTTTAGAATTGTAAATGAAAAGCATTGAGTAAATCTGGGTTTTTAACTAAATGTAATAGTAAAGCTCCCTCTGCTGGAAATTTTAGTTCAAGAAAGCAATGCTTTCTTGGGAGCCTTGAAAAGTAAAACAAGAATTTTCCTGTTTTAGGAAATTTAGACTTTCTGCATAAGAATCAAGAAACTACACCTGAAAGGCAGGAGCTTTCTCTAAGCAAACAAAACTCTCATCTTCATTTTCATAAATTACTTTCTTAGGATGGCTGATTCCATAAATTGTGTTTAGAAGTACTGCATTTGTTTAAACAATTCTTTGGAAACTGGCAGATCTTGTAAATACATGGCTTTATCTGATTAACAAAACTACTTTGAGTGAAGCTGGAGTTTTTTTCACATTATCTTTAATTCTGGCATGAAACATGCAATGTCTTCTGCATTTGTACTGAGAAGGAGATGTTTTCAAATGTTAACTTTAAAAGTGTAGGAAATTTTTTCTTTCATCTGTTTCTACTGAAAAGGAGGTGAAAGGCCAATCACAAGCCAAGTCAGAGTGCCTTTAGAATAAGAATGATTTCTTCTGCTGCCCTTATAGACCAGGGGCACCTAAATGTTGCTCCTCCTAAATTTGCTTTAGTCAATTACCCGGTCAGAGGAAGAAAAAACCTTGCACCTTTCTTGAATGATGCACCACTCTGGTGCAGAAGTGAGGCCAAACTTCACTAAAAACATCCTTCAGCAGAAATTCGGTATTTCCTCTAATCTGTCTTTATAAACGTGTGGAAAGTGTATGGAAAAGCAACCCCACACACTTATTGACAACATGGCAGAGGTGAATTTCATTGTTCTAACACAGCAGCAGCCCATGAGAGGGGCCTTGAAGGATGAAGAGAAATAGTGTCAGAGCTTGCACAGAAGACAATGACTTTGCTGTTCCAAGTGACCTACAGCACTAGAGTGCTGGAAGAGCTTCTCCTTTACTTCCTACATTTCCTTTATTGGAAGAACAGGGACATTTCCTTGCAACTGCATTAACATCCACCTTTGCAGGCATCTTTTGTAATCTTCGTGATCATTTGCACTATCAATAAAATAGTATTAGGCAAAAATCTATATAGCTTTCATATTTTCTTTAAAAACATGCCATTTGCTGAAAGAACTGTGCGAGCTCCAAGAGTGTTTTTCAGACTCATGTATTCCCTGCTATGTATTTAAGGCTACAGATGAAGTTAAAAAATCCACGAAACTAAAAAGGAAACAGACAGGTATGCTTATAGAAACACAGAATCATAGAATCAGAGGGACCTTAAAGACCACCCTGTTCCAACCCCTTGTCAGGGACAGGGACAACTTTCACCGAACCACATTTCTCAGAGCTCCATCCAGCCTGGCCATGAACACTTCCAGGGACAGGGCATCCACAGCTTCTCTGGGCAATCTGTTCCAGTGCCTCAGCACATTCACAGTGGAGAATTTCTTCCTAATATCTAATCTAAATCTACTGTATTTCAGTTTAAAGCCATTGTCCCTTGTCCTGTCCCCATATGTTCTTGTAAAGAGTCTCTCTCCATCTTTCCTGTAGTGTCCCTTCAGGTATTGTAAGGCCACAATTAGGTCAGCCCAGAGCCTTCTCTTTTTCAGGCTGAACAACCTCAATTCTCTTACCTTTCCTCAAAGGAGAGGTGCCCCCTCCCTCTAATCATCGTGGTGGTCTCTCCACATAGATTCATTTCCCTTGAACATTATTATGATGATTATTATTATTACTACTACTACTATAACTATTATACCAATGGACTATTCACTTTTTACAATAGCTTTATTTTTAAACAGCTTATGCTGAAAAATTCTACTGTAAAAAATCAACCATCAACACAATAGTCAGTATTACCAGAGTTAGTAATTGGATTTGGGGATTTCAGTATAAATAGTATACAGACTTAAGAATGGTTTGAAAAATCTAGATAATCCTATACAGTTTAAACAGTGAGTTCTGTCAGGAAAAGGTAGAGCTTTTACAACCTTTTCATTCTCTTTCAAGAGGGTGCCTTGGCTTTCTTTTCTTTTTAAAAGGCCTGGAGACTGAAGATGAAAAATCCAACATTTTACATACTAATGCACTAATGTTCTTATGTCAAATGTTCTGTTCTCAAAGGTCTGCTTCACTTCTTCCTTTGAAGAGCTATCTTTGCTTTCCTTCCTTTCAGAGAATGAAAGGAGGTAATATATCCTTCTATAGATAAAATTATTCCCAGAGGATCTGTCATCATCTGAAAGAAACTGGAAGATATTAAGGCCAGTTCAAATCATCTGTTTCTTCTCCAATTTCTATATTCACATTTATTATTATTCTACCTTTAAAAACATTTTCTTGAAAAGTACACAAATCATGGCTGCTCTCCCATATTTCCTTTGGAAGTGATGACACCAACTGTTTTCATTTCCAGCAGGAAGCATCTCCAAGCACTGGGGGTAGTCAGTGCATTTTTCTCAGTCTCTGAGAGAACTCATCTGGGATGAGGATAGGATTTTCTTGGACTGGCTGACTGACTGCCATGGAATGAACAGCTTTGTGCTACTACAGGGAGATAAAGCTTTTGCATGATAAAATTTTAAACTGTAATTCTGTTTAGTCTCTAGAACAACTGGAAATATTAAAGGCAGAAGTAACAAAAAGGCTTGTAAAGAAGATGGTTTCCAATACCATACCCAACATTTCTAAAGCCAATCTTTTAAAAGTTGAGTATTTTCTAAATCATTGCTCTCAGCAATTTAACTCTTGTTCTCTGGGAAAAATAATTGAGTTTCTAATTTTGGAATTTCAGAGAAAAAAAAAATTAATACATACTTTCTACATTTTACTCTTGCTGGAGAGATTCCAAACAGTACCTTGATTAAATAACCCAGTTAACAGTGGTTCTTACCATACAAAATTGCCAATAGAATAGATAACAGTCATAAAAAAGAAATCAAATGAAGTGCTCTGGAATAGATTAATTACAAATGAGAATCAGGAAGCAACTTGCCTTGTACACTGTAAGACAACTGAATTATGCTTTCTTCTAATTTGATAAACCCTAAATAGAAATTATGTCAAGAAATGAGCCAAGATGTGCAAGAGTTTCTCCAGATGACATTTTCTCCTGTGCTATTGCTGGGTTAAATGAGATCGATGAAGCAGGGGAATATTCAATAGTCAGACACTCTATTCTTGTTTCTTGAGACTGAAATGTCACATCCTTAAAAACTGCAAAGACCCTAAAAGGATGAAAACCACATCAGTATATATTGTGTTACTAAGGGCAAGCAGCACCCATTTTTATGGAAGGTGACACATGAAATTCAGAATTTCTTCAAAATTGTAATACTTCCTTAATTTATGAAAATGAGCTTAAAAGAGGTATAAACATGTCTGCTCCTCTTTAAAGATATATCACCAGTATTCTTAATTGTGGTTACATCACTTTACCTCAAGATGCAATTCAGGACTAATTTCAAGTTTCTGGTGCAAAGCCTATAATGTATGTATGCCATACTCAATTCTAAAGTTATTAGTATTCATATCTAATATCATATTCATCACCTCTATGCACAACTTTTTCCCCCAAATTTTGCTTTGAGTCAGAAAAATTTCCCTATGTCAACACTCCTGATGAAGTACCTTTCACACAAGCCAGTATTTCCACTATCCTCTACTCTTTTACTCAGTCAGAAGCTCACAGCTGTAACCTATTTAATAACAGTTGAATCACATTAAAAAAACATCTATCTGATTTTTCACTCTTATCACAACTATTCATCTTTAGGAAATGTATTTTGTTGGAGGATACTGTTTTCCTTTTCCTCTTTTCGTGACTCGACTAGATCATCTGGCATTCAACACTTTGATCATCAGCTGCCAGCTCAGCCAGCTCTGAATTTCTTATTTACCTTCTACTACAAAACCTATTTCCATAAGCAAGTAAATCTTACATACTAAGATGCTGACTTATTATGGTATTTTCTTCACTGCATTTGTTCTTTGGCATTTATATTTTGCCTCTTTGTTCTAGCTCTTGTACAGATTTCACTATAATGATGATGGCATCCGGGCCTGCATCTTTCTTCTAAATCTCTATAATAGTCAGTTATAATGATTTTTTATCACATCAAATGCCATTAAAAACGAAATCTCTATTAGTTGAATTCAGATTTATGGCTAAAAAAATAATCAATAATGATAATCAAATTCTTTCTGCAGAACTTCACTTTATAACTCATAAAATAATGCTATGATTTATACATTTGTTGGCCCCAAATTTGTGGTAGTTTTTTCAATAATAATGATAATCTGATTTCACATAAAGAAATTTATTTTATGACATAGAATACTGCCAGGGTAAGACTGTATGTTGGTGGAAGACAGGAGACAAAGGCATTGAAATGTAGACAAATGTTTGCATTATTTCCTGGATTGGCTTCTGCTATTTCCTCTTCATAGTTTTCCCAACGGAATTTTAACCTACCCGGAATCCTGCAGCTTGAATCATTACACATAATCCTTCCTAGCATTTCACTTCCACCTTTACTCTTTCCAATGGCTTGGAGTACAACATCAAACCATATTACTTACAATCTCCCTCAGATAGTTCACATTTTAGAAAGTTTGGCTACATAACCTTGAAGATATGTCACAATACTGACGAGACATCTGACTTGTTTTTACAGCTTTTGCATTTTGGTAGGAGAATAATTACAGGCTGTACAGTCTTTCAGATATTATACTCATTACAGGCTAAAGATGATATTTTTTAAACCATCTGTGGGCAGAGTCAAACTTACCTTTCCTGCTTCTACACCACTCCAGGCCAGGAGAGAACTTGTGGAAATAAATGGCTAGCAATGGTTTGTACATATGTCTTGGAAAAGCTAAGTCACCACTGGCAGACAACTAATTAACAGTTCAAAAATATACACCATCTTCCGAGTACAAATCATGTGAATTAACATGTAACAGTTGTATTTGCTGATTTTCATAACTTATACGGTATGTCAAATATATATGTCTGTTCTAGATTGTGCTCAAAGGCACAAGCAGATTCTGTATCACAAGGTATTTAATCCATTTAGCCATCCAGTAGATGGTGAAGCTACTTGAAAAGTGATTTCCTACACACCTTCCTAAATATTCAAGAGCATTTAAATTTACTACAGAACGGGAGCTTTCCTCTAGAATTTCTCCCCTCACTGCAATATCACTTTCAGGCTCCTTAGAGGAAAGAAACATCAATCATCTGTGTTGCTCTGGGAGGTGCTGACATATTACAATTCCAGTAAGAAAGGCACTCAAGACTATGGAAAGTCCTCTTTAAATGCTATTTATTGGAGCTAAGACTGTAAAGATAGAGAAGATAGTATCAGCAACTTTCTATTCCTTCAGATGCTGGGAATCCCGAGCTGTGTGGAATTGAAGAGGATTCCAGTCAGGTGCAGCATGCTGTGCAGATCCCATCCATTGAATGTTACCCCAGTTTGAGCTTCTTACAAGCAAAACAACTTTGCATTGATAAATTCAGTATTTTATACTGAACAAAAAGGCCATTCCCATGTGACCTTGCTGCTGAAGTTTCAGATAAAGGCAAGGACACGCAAGTTGTTGTAACCAGTGTAACCAGTTGTAACCATTGTAACCCCTCTGTTACAATTCCCTGGCCAAGTTCATCCTGTAGCCAAGGGATGTGTCCAGTGCAGCACAGGCCTGCCTTAGCTAGCTGGTACATGGATTTCTACCTCCTTGATGTACAAGTCTTCCAGTTAGGATCTCTACAGCATTCCACATTTCAGTGGGATGTAAATTCTTTTGAGTAAATTGAGTTTAAGGTTAAGTTACAGGGGTGTAAGAAAAGTCAGTTAAATTTCATACCTGTCAGCACCACTGTGTGTTCTCCACCACAAGCAACCTTATTAACCTTTTCCATAATTCCCAGTACAGGCTGTGGGACTCTATTGTTCTTCAGCTGTTCAGGCAGTAATCCCAGTTTCCCATTTGCAGGTTCTCCGAAAGTATAGAGCTCACCATCTGCTGTGAAAATACAGAAGAGCACAAGGTTTCCAGTGTGCACTCAGCAGCAAGGATGGGTTGTCAAGACTGCTGCAAACACAAATCATAAAGAGGGAAGAGTGGTTTGATGAGACATGAAGGTGCTAGATTTTAGCCCCCTTCAAGATCAGAATCCCAATATTTAGTCTGAAAGGAATGCAGCCAAGGGAAAAACAAAGCCATATACATCCTGCTTCTGAGAGGGGGTAATTCCCTCTGTAATCAGTATTGAAGTCATTTGAAGTTGCTTGTAAGAATCTGAATTGAAACAAAATAATTTTGCGTGGAATTTTGATGGAAAATCAACACTTTCTTCTTGTAAGACACAGACAAAAAAAATCAGAGTAAATAACATGAAACTGTGTGCGGAACTTCCTGTGCACCAGTTTCTGCCTGTTGCCTCTTGTCCCATTGCTCAGCACCACTGAGCAGAGCCTGGTCCATGCTCTGATCCCTCCCTGCAGACACTGACAGACAGGGATGAGGTCCCCTCTCAGTCATCACTTCTCAAGGCTTTCTTACATTCTTCTACACTTTTTTCTGAGTTGTTTTGCAGTTGTTTCAATCTGTCAGTGTTTTTTAAGAACTAGCAAATTACCTAAGCTGCAAAAATGTGTATTTCATTTCATTTCATTTCCAAGCTATGGACCACGTTTAAGCTTCTCTGTTCAGTTTGATTTCCTGTTCTAATTCTGATCTTTGTTCTTATATGTATGTGCAGAAATTCTCTGAACAGGCTGATAATTTGCAGCTATTTGCAGCAGCATCAATTTTCTGTTCTAAAACAGCAGCCCAATTAAAAAGAGGAAAATTAACTGCAATGTGAGGTTTTCTGTAAACAAAACATTTTGCTGACAAAAAGAGATTTTATTATGGACTCTAAGTGAAAGGAAAAAAAAATCCAACAACAAAAAGAACCCTGTATTTTTGGAAGGTAAGTGTTGTTTCAATACTCTTAGATCAGCCACATATTTCTAGAAACAAGTTGATAAAGCCCCAGAAGCACTTGGGAGATAACTACTTAGGCAGTTCTCTTTGAAGAGATGAGTAGTTCTTTTTAAACACTATCGCATTGAAAAAATTAATCCAATCACTATCTAATTAATAGGATTAGAGATTCAAATGGCCTAGCTCCCCAAACTAATCAAGTTTATTACATTTTTTCAACTTAATAATCCAGCTAACAAAGATAAAACCGTTTACTAAAGCAATTTTTGAATACATTACACATTGCTTTAAGGCAAATAGCAGTTTAAAAACTATGAAAAATAGCAATCAAGCATAAAAAGAACCCAGTCAAACCCAGATAAATTTTGGGTGCAGTGTGTGTGCAGTACATCTGTGTACTAAGGACATGATGTACTGTGTGCAGTGCACCTGCCTTTTAAGGACATTCTGTTCACAGCAGAACCTGGTTATTTAATTTTCTCCTCTCATATGAGTCACACTCTCACGTGCTGAACTTTCCCTAATGTAGCACATTTTCTGTATCACTAAATTTTAAGTCACAGGAACATGTCAAGGAAATGGACACATGAATGGAAGATGTCTCTCAGACGAAAATGTGCACATGAGAGTGGATAGGAGACCTGGTTGGGTTATTCCTTGAATAAATGAAGAAGAAAAAGAAAATAAATATTTATTCAAGACCAAATTGGTTAAAACTGTCTCAGACACTGAAATTCAGAGTATGGAAGTGTTTGTGGGATGAATGATCTTTAAAACTTTTAAAAATCTTAAAAATTTTTATCTTTAAAAATAATGACAAAATATGTTAACAAATAGAATTCAAGGAACCAGCAAACCTCTCTATGAAAAGACATTTTCTCTATAAGACTCTATCTTGACCTTGATTACAGTAACAATTCAGGTAGGGGAAACACTAGAAGAGGTCTGATATATACAATCCCTTCTGGCTCCACAAATCTAATTCTGCTGTAGACACCAGAGCAGTGGTGAGATACATCAGCTTTTCCTGCTCTCCATCTCCTCCAGTGGACAAATGAGCTGTGTATGCTTGCCAAGCTTAATGCTTTCTGAAAAACTGTCCCCTCCGGAGTGTGTGGTCAAAGAAAAGTCAAGAAAAGGTCTGTATAAGGACTCAAAATTGTTGCTACACTCTTCCAGCAGTTTGTTTCTCTGTTGCTTTGTTTGAGACATAGCTCTAATACTGGGACCCAATGTCTGCAAAAAGAAAGGAAAGGAAACACACTGTGAAAAAGTCCTAAAGAGAGCAGGAAGCTACACATTAAAAACTTCTTTTCAGTGGAATTCTTTGAAAAATGCAAAGGAGAAAGAAAAGGAGCAAACAATCACCTTTCAAATATGAACTGAGTAATCACACCAGTTTCCTAATTTGCATATGAGATAGAGTTAGCCATTGCCTGTGCGTGGGCCTAGTCTAAATTTCAGAAGTGGGTTCTTTTATTAAGATTATTCAGGATATATTCTGTTCTTCTATTCTACAACTACTTCGGTGTCAGCAGAGTCCACATGTACATGGTCAAATACAGGTGACTGACATATTCAGTAGTTGAATTATTGTCTGCAAGGAAGGCCTTCTAGAAAGCAAAAGTAAGAAAGGTGACAAATCATCTTTTTGGAAGTACTAGGTAAGAGACATTGCTCTTGGCTTTACAGCAGTTAAACACCTTGAAGACAAAAGTCACTTAAAAAAATCTTTTTAAAACCAGCTATTTCAAAGAAATAAGAACTTTAGTTAAAAAAATGAAAAAAAATAAGCTGTAATCCAGCCTTCACCTATTTTTTATTCAATGGTCTCTTATTAATGAACATCCTGCCCTGGAGAGGGCACTCTGTGTCCACGCTATGTTTTCTAGTGTTTTCATTAGCCACCTTTTAGTTTTAACCCAGATATGCCTGTGATCCCAACACTTTGCTCAGCCAGTGCACACCTTATGTCACACATAAATATATTAAGGAAGGGAGCCATATGGTGCAATGCTCATCAGTTCAGCATGTTCCAAGTCTTAGATCCTGCAGCTATGTTGTGTTACTAAAGACAGTGTATTATTGGATGTTTAAAATCAAAATGTAGTAATTCTATAGTATTCTAATAACTGAGAAGTAACATTGTATGACTATGGTACACTCAGATTAAATGCATAAAGTTTATTTTTAAACACTATCTAGATACACACTGACAGTAGTGAAACAGATCAATTCAGCAAAAGTACTTAGATGTCCAATACTAAATTTTTATGGTAGCTGAAGTATCAGTCAAATAAAACTTTTGGCAAGGGGCCAAAAGAAAGTAATAAAAAATTTATACTTTCACCACAAAAAAGGCCATGTGTGTGTCAGCAGCTTCAGCGACATAGACTGAAGCCCAATTCATGCAGGACTTGCAGAGACTAAGGCTGAAAATTAAGATTTTCCATGTCATACTCAGTCCTGTTTTAGTAGTAATGGCTTCAACAACTCCTCATTTTCACAGGTGATTATCAGTTCATCTTCCTACTAATATTTTGAGAGGCTCTATTTTTCTTAACTAGCTGCTACCCTAAGCCTTATTTTCTTATCCCCTTCCATCAAAAGTTTCCACTTCTTTAGAGCCCTTAGAACACACTGTTCTCTCTTTATTCCTAGATGCTTTTCCTCAACCCTTCTACTAAAAAGAGCTTTTGTGACATCCCACTGCAGTCTTAGAGCTTCAGCTCTTGGCTCTAAGGCAGAGATACACACCTCACTACATCTTTGAAGTAAGCATCTTTTTTTTCCCCCTGAGTTCAGGAAGTTGTATTTTTCCTAACAGGTGCTGAGCTCCTGATCAGTCCCAGACAATTCATTTACTGTAATAAAGCACCTGTAATAAAAGTTGCACACTGCCAGCATAACACCTAATTAATATTTGTCTGCCATAGCAAGCTCTCATTCTGTTAACAGCGTGTTCTCAGAGAGCAATGTAGATACTGTATGTGGAAAAGTAACACTTATCAAGTAATCTGGGAAAGGTATCTGATGGAATAGCTCTTGGGTACCCATTCAAAGCATTACTATCAAAACTATTGATCCTTTGAAATCTTTAATTACACTGAGGGGACCCAACTGTAAAGTTTAATAATGTAAATCTATATGGCTGAGAGGAATTCGTGCCTGCTCATACATAATGCCATCAATACTGACTGATAAATACACCCATACTGGCATTTTTAAAAATGAGTGGAATGTTCACCATGGAACCCAACAGAGAGTTGGGAAGAGAGAGGTGGAAAGCAATAGAGAGGTGGAGTGGTTTGGAGATCAGACAACAGCTCACTGCAGCATATGCTTCTCCTCAGACCATACACTGCCTGTTAAGTGACTTCGAAACTTATATTTTAAGACAGAACATCAAACTTTGACAACAATCTTGCATTTCTAGCAAATGAGGTTAATATTTCCTAATAACATAGCAATTTGATACAATATTTATATTTCTAGACAAGATGAAGATTATTATTTGATCATCAAAAAAATTAATAAACTCAAGAAAAGTTGGATTTTTGAAACCATAGTATTAATCCACAATACATGTCATAACCCTTATGAAAATAAACTGTGACAAGATATTTATTCTTTCTAATATAATTTTGCACAACAATGTGGAAATGCAGAAAATTAACTGCAGGTATTTTCTCCCAATATGATACAAAACTACACAGATGGCTTTCTGTCACATGGCAGTTTTTAACAACCATGGTGCATCAGGTTTCAAAAGTAATGAATGCCCCATTACCTACATAGGCAACTCTTTGAAAACCAGTCTTGTCTTCACTAACCTCTATTCCCAGTCTCTTACCTGTTATCAAGGCAGAGTGATAATATCCACAGGATACAGAGGAAACAGGTTTTCCAACATCCACTTGGCAGGGGACGCTGACACAGACTTCATTGGCCAAGCCAATCTGACCTTCTGAATTATCACCCCACACAAAGAGCTGCCCATCCTCTAAAATAAAGACACAAGACAGTTAACAGATTCAAAACAAAAATTATTAAAAATCTTCAATCTATCTATTGAAGAGTATTTCAGAATTTCTGCGTATGATACTACTAAATGTTATGATCTCAGGGACCTAAAATGATAACTTAGCACAATGCAACAAAGGAATCAAAAATAAGAGGGTGTTCTTTAAGCTTTTCAAAAGTGACATGGAACACTTACTCATCAACTGATGTTAGAGCATAAACACCAACAGAAAAAGTACTGTGTAAAAATATTCCTTCAGAAAAAGGAAAATTGAGTGTGTGAGACAACTCAGTTGCCAGAGGTCAGTATGAAAACATTACAGTGAATTTAAGGCATCTTCTCATTTCTAGGTGCAAGCCACCCCTTTCTCATTCTTCCAGACTTTTTCTCTGTTCTGACTTTGGTACTTATTATCTCACTTATGCATGCCTTATCTTCCAGTTCTCTTCACAGATGGTTATGTTTCCCAGCTTTGTTTTGCTTTCTCAAACTACTTACAATAGCTGTTCCAGCTTTAATAAGACCAGCTTCTGTTGACACAAAGACCAATGGCAACAGTGAAAAAAACCAAGAAAAAAGGCAGTGAACAACATGAAAAGTTTGTATATTCTTCTAGAAGAGACGAGGTCTTTTCTCTGCATATTTCTTACTGGTGGGAAATAAGTTTTGAATAAAAAGGTGGGAAATAAGTTGTAGATAAAAAAGGATCATCTACAGTGCTACTGAGATGATCTTAGCAGAAAAAATAATTCAAAGTTGTCCTAAAAATTTCAGGAGAATGGCAGCAATTGTCATAAAAAACCAAAAACCAAACAAGTAGGCTAACATCTCCCTCATGTTCTGAAATGACAGCCTCAATAACTTATCCTAAACATTTACAGAAACAGCTACCTGACAGCAAGACTTGAGAAAGTACATTATAGGGTAATAAAGGACCACCCCTCCAGTGACTGAAAGTATTGTAACTGTGTGGACTTCAACATGCTGAGATGGTATAATTTTGCCACCTGAGAAAGGTGATAGGCTCAGGCTCTCCCAGAATTAATAAGGAATGACACAGCTGTGTAGTCTGTACCAGTAGAACATCATAGTTGCAGTTAGAAGTGGAATTAGAGATGCTTAATTATCATAAGAGTCAAGTTTTGTAGCTGCCCTCCCTGGAAATAAAGTGAAGATATTTTCCATTTTGAAGGTATTCATACTGTTTCTCCTTTGTAAGGATTTCTACTAAGCTAGTCCAGGTTGAGTTCCCACAGCAGGCCATTGCTTATGGAAAAGGTCTATTTTCACAAAAAACTGTCAGAAGTTAATGGGACAGCCACCCCTTGCCAGATGGTTAAAACTGGCAATTGGCCACCAAAAAATAACTATGGTTACCAAGGAAAGAAGACAGTGAGGATAGAAAATGCACCCACATACGCAGAGAGAATGCTGGAATAAATGTTTCCCTGGACACACATAAATAGACTTTATTAGCAGTTGCTCTTACCAGTTACTGCTGCTGAGGTGTATGATCCAGCTGATAGTTGCTTGATCTTGTGCTGGTTTGTAAAAAAACTAATTAAATTAAATGTGGTCCTTTCCTCTGTGTCACCTAATCCCAACTGACCTTCACTGTTACCTCCAGCAGAATAGACATTCCCTCTTTCTGCAGACAGAAGAGCACACATAATACACAGAATGAAGAAACCGGAGCAAGTAATTCAATTTTCAATGGAAAAACATCACAGAATGTTGGGGTCTATTGCCCTGAAATACCCTCCAGTTGAAATTAGCAGTTTCTGTTGTAGCTAGCAAGGTTCTCCTTCACATGCTTGAATTAGAACTCTCTAAAAGCCTTATATATATGTACTTAGACTGTGTTCCCCACGTTCTGGGGACCTATCTAAAAAAAAAATAATCATTTGAAGTTCTGCAAGAGTTCTGAGAAAATGAGTGACAGTAGTCCTGGGAGCCAGAAGCAGCTCCTTCCATAAATAACGTATGTTTTAAGATAAAGTAGGAAGGAAATGGTGAATGATGTCACACAAGAGAAAACTGAAGCAGTATTAGTACATAAATTAAGAGGTTAGTATCTTGATAGTTTTGACTACTGTGAAATATATTTTAACTTAGTTTTTTATAGAAATATTTTACTCGTTTTACTATTTAAATAACTTCCAATTTAATTTGCCAGGTTTGTTTTGGAATTTTGAAGTTAACACTGATGATAGATATCATCAACTTTAGAGAACTTTAAAGAGTTATATTTTTTAGTACGTTTCACATCTAAAGTGCTCATCTATGATGAAACAGGTAAGGCCTATTATCAACACAAATCCAGACAGAAATGTGATAAATAAACTGACATACAATTTATAAATAGTCCTTTTTACATAAATGGCCACAAGTTATGCAGCCAGCACGTACACCAAAAGTGACTAATATATACCCTGTGCAGTCTTGCATACTCAGCTGTTATTAAAATGTTCTGTTTTATCCTAAAAATCTTATTTACAGTGCTCAGGGTCTCCACATGTATAAACCTCCTAATAATCAAACAATCCTCTTTAGAACATTACTGAAAGCTAAAGGATTGCAACCAGAAAGATGGCTATTCCATTACATAAATTATGGAAGCATGACAAGAATCTGCATAAATCGTCTGTATACTATTTCTCTACAAATTTATTTTAAGTTTAGATTTACAGTTTATTTATTTATAGCTTAATAAAGCAACTCGTCATTGAGTAGACTATGATGTCTAACCAAAAATGCAACAAAATTTGAAGACTTGCAAACATTCAGTTCTACTATATTTGCTCACATATATAACTTCACACTAATAAATATTAATTGTCAAAGGTAAATTTGAGTACACATGCATATACAAAAAATAATATACCTTTACAGGGCTTAAGTGAAATATTAATAATTGTTAACCACACCTCAAATGGAGAAAGCAGTTTTTCATACGTCTATTTCTAGGAAACTGCTACACAGCATTAGTTTATAAATTCAATGGCTCAGAATAAATCAAACAATTAAAAAAAATTCCAAATTCTAAGAACTGGATATCAAATCCCTAAGTTCTGGCAGTCCCATTTTCATTTATTTTTTCTTTCTCAAAACTCCTGGTGTTCCTAATGTAATTTTGCATGAAGGAAAAGAAAGAAATATATTTGTAATTCATACTAAATAGAAGTTACATACCTGTGTAAACTAAAGTGTGGTTTCTTCCACAAACAGCAAGTTTTGGTTTTTCTGGTTTTAAAGCTATGAATTAAAGCCAAAGAGGAGGGAAAAGTTACAAACAAGCTGATAGCTGGTTCAACAACAAAATGTTCTATGCTCTAGAGGGAGCTCTGATTTTTTTTCACGTTTTTACCAACAGAATGATTACAAGATTCGTTGCCCATTTGAACCTAGCACATGACTTATCAAATCAGTATTCCCCAAGATAAGAAAACAGATCAGATCTTAAAAACTTAAAACACTCAAATTAACTTGATGGTGGTTACTTCATCCCAATGCCACAGTCCATGGCATTTACCATTTACGGGATACCCCTCAAAGAATATATCAAGTTGCAGGATAAAATTCAATATTTAGGCTGTCTTCAGTTTTCACTAACAGTATTCTTAGTTCCCTCTAATACTTTTCCCACTATCTTAAATCTTTGAAACCACACTGTTCTTTTGTCTTAGCACCCCTACCTCCCTCTGTTATGCTCACATCCCTTTTTGCTCCGTACTGATCTCTTACTGATCACTAAACTCAATTGCTAAGGACAGCCCTATCTGGACTAGTGCCTACATTTTTTGTATGTATCATCCTGTCTCAATTTCAGCGGAGTAACCACCTACCCATTGCAGGCACTTCTCTGCAGTCTGGTCACTTTGAGAGACTGGGAATGAATGTGAGAGGGCTCAAAAGTTATTTTGGTGGGAAAGAGAGAATACAGAGGTTCCTCTTCTCCTATGGAAAGTGCACTCCATTTCAGAAAAAGAGGAAAAAAATCTCCCTGACTTTCCCATCCTCTCTCCAACTACTGTTGTTGTCAACAATTTATCTTCTCTCAGTCATGTCCATGTATGCCATACAATGCTCTAAAACCAACATTATTTTTACATAATAAATCTTTAATTGCTTTTCTACAGCACTTGTCCATGACAAAGCCAACAACAACCACCACTACCATCAGGCTGGAGCCAAAACACTTCCAATGGTGTAACTTCCTACAATCTTAACTTACTGTCTTATATCCCAAAACTCTGTCTCCAGCTTCAGAGAAGATCTTAATCAGTTCGTCAGGAGCCTGTGTTCCCTCATCTTTCTTCCACTTAGGCTAGTCAATTGTATTTTATGAGACATGCTGCTATATTTACAATGTTGCTGGTGATTTTTCAAAACCGATTTCATTAGTCTCTAGTCAAGTCCCAGAAAATATTTTCTCAGAAAACATGTAGTCACAACCATTTGGCTCCAAGCAGAAACTGAAATGTGTCCTTGCAATCACATTTCCAAAGCCAAGTGATGACAAAAAGCTAGTGAGAAAAGCTCCAGGATTTCCTCTTTGCTGCCTACTGCCAAGAGAAGGAAGATACCCCCCTTGTGACTTTTTTCAATGTATGCCAGGTCTGGTTTGAATTGCTGTCATCTCTTCATCTTTTATTCTCCATTGCAATTTGACTGTAAAACCAAAACTTGACACCCAATCCACTTAAGCCAAGGTAAGAATCAATCTCTCACATGGCTGACAGAAGATGTGAACCTGAGAGTAGCTGCATTCTCCCTCTGAAGTGAAATCGAGACAGGAGCAAATAAAGGACAGTAGAATAAACTAAATCAGGAGGAACAGAGTTTGAACAAGCAGGATAATTTGTTTTTAACAATAAGCTAACAGATCGATCTGCTGGCAGAAAGAGTGAAGATAAACATTTAATGGTGAAAATAAATGTGTTAATGGGATAGATCTGACTTGACATAAGTAAGGGGATAGGAAGAAGTATTGACTTAGTTTTGTTTGACAAGATAAAAACAGCTAGAAAAGATCAAGAAGATCACAGTGCAATGAAAACGTTTTACAGAATACAGGCATTTATTTTACTGCCTCAACAAATGTATTAACATTTATACCCCCTTGGGCATTTTTTATACTTGCTAAAAGTGTAGCAGTACTTGTAGAAAGTTTCTGATAGATTTTTTTAATTTACAAAGTTGCTGAGGCAATAATGATACAGAGATTTCACTGTGCTGTTGGAACTCTGATTTCTAACACATAAACACCAGTGCAGAAACCAAGCATCTGATTATTAACAGCTGTAAAAAAATGAAGATGTGGTTTGTCAGAAAAGGCAAATTTTACATAAAATCAGATCCTTAAAAATGACAGGATTCTATGTATCTGAAGTAATCTTCAGATGCAAGTGGGCTCAGAATCTGAAGCGATGGAAAATCAGTCAGGGAATCTTTTGCGCTACCTTCATGATCTTGTGCAGTAATGTGTACATGTGATGAGTAAAGATGGCAGAATTAGTTATTTTGGGATTGCATCTTATGAAATACTTTTTCACAAGGAGCACCTTTCAAGAAGACAAAAAAAAAAATCAAACAAACAAACCTTTAACACATGTTGGTTTGCTGACAGTGTTCTTTGATCCTAGTCCTAATTGGCCCCAGTCGTTACTGCCGAACATGTACAGTTTACCTTTCCCTGAAAAAAATCACAAACAGAATCCAGACAAGTGTTTGATTACCTCATTCAAGACAAGATGGTCACTCACTCACAATGCTATTTATTACTTCCTTTTCAATGTAAGGTTTAAGTTTAAGCAATTCAATACGTGAGTGTAAACAATAATTAATATCCTTGTGATTTTTCAGTTCAAAAATAGTAATTGCATTAAGAAGCAGAACAAACATCCTCTCCTTTAATTACAGCACAGATAAAGTGGTCTTCAGAAAACAAGATGTTGTACTCTTGGACAGACCCTGCAGATCAAAAACCACAGTATCCATAGGCCTCCTCCTTATAAAATAACAGCAAATTTAACTGAGCACACACATCTTTTACCCCAGACAGGAATGAATAATGAAGCTATATAATAAATACAAGCAAAAATTTGTAATATTCAGCTTATTTGATTGTTTATGGTGGGATATTTCTTCTGCTACTAAATGTCTTATTTTAAAATTATTTACAAATATACATCTCTATCAAACAATTTCTGATAAATTTTCACAAACTGTACTGATTTGATACTTTGCATATAAAGAAGCAATGCATAAACCCACCACGCATTCAGGGAGTTTTGCAAACCTAAATGTAAACATTAGGTCACAAACCTTCAGCAGGAGCAATGCTAGAATTGCCTTTCAGAATTCCTACATGTGTCTTTGGACTTGCACGTTTGGCCATTACAAACAATGAACTGCTGTAATTCTGAATAATCAGGGGGTTTTTTTGAGGATTTTTTATGAACAGATGGAAATTTTGACATCAGGCATGCAAATTGGGCAGCCAAAACTGACTACTGACAATACCTTAAAATGAATACATTTAATTTCATTTTTAAACTATTATCTCTTGTTGTAAAGTTGGAAGATAAAACCCTTGTTCCAAAAGAAATCCTTGCAAAACAATAGCAACTGATGTGTCAGAAAAAACCCAAACGACCACAACAAAAAAAATCATCCATCCCCCCTCAAAAAAACCTCTTTTACAACTGTTAAAAGGAGTTTGTTTATTTTTTATAGAAGACTACAGAGCTTTGTGCATAAAACTCCACCATAATGTTGTCACCCTATATAGAAATTTCATCATAGTATTTGTCACCCTGGCCATCTACAATTGTCACAGGATCATAATGCATAACAGCAACTCCATACAATACTGCCAAAATAATATGGCTGTTTGTAACTTCAGTTCTGTAGGTTCCCAGTGAAGGTTCTGAATGTGATTTAGAGAGACTTTGAAATATGATACTGAAATGTTTTAAATATAGCAAAAAAATCTTATCCTAATAAAAAAAAAAAACATTTATTTTTTAGCATATAACCATATAGTTTATTTAAGAAACCCCAAACCACCAATGCTTAACAATAACTAGTATCTAAAATCCCAATCAAGTTGTTAGATTTGACAATTCTTGGCACGTGGGGCTATGTGCCAACATTATATCTTTCCAAGAACGCTGGAAGGGAAGAAAAGTCTGAGGTCAAGTTCACGCTCACAGTGTTCTACTAATAGCATTTATATCACCACCCTAATTTTGATAATGCAATCATGTCAAACACATGCAGAGCTGTTACTGACAGCAAACACATCTTAACAGAATGGATTTTTATTAGCAAATGCCACCTACCCTATATTGGTATTGCTTCCTTGTACCCCTGCTTTACACCTTCTAACTGCTTTCATAAGACAGCAGTACTTCTGTGGGAGTATGATGCCAAGCTGCCCTAATGCAATTTAAGCACATTCTCTTTTATCCATGCAAAATTCAAACAGGTCATGCTTTTCATCCTATAATCTGCTGGGTTTTATACCCATCTTTAAATTCTCATGCATTGCTTTGTAAGTCAAGGAGCTTAATAGATGACAGGAATTTTTTCACATTCTTTTACAACTGAGTGACAGCTTTTATAACTTCAAGTTTCCTAGGAGTACAACAGAAAATAAAAAATCTGGAAAACAGGTAATTCAGACAGAGAATGAGAATTAACAGGCACTGCAGGGGAACCTAAACAAATGCCTGTAACGAAGCAACGTTTCGGGGTCTGTACAGCAAATCAAGTTTTGGAACAGACATGATTCAATTTAAGCTGGGCAAGAAATACAATGTATTTTCACAAGCAAAAGGCACTATTTTCATAACTGCATATTGAGATGTCCCCAGTCATCACACAGATGCACTGAACCCACCAGCAGACAAATAGGCAAGGATCAAATTTCAAAACTTTGTAAGCTCAGGTTGCTCTTAGAGTTTTTTGCTGCCACTTTGATGCTGTCATCAAGACTGTGGCCATCTGCCAGGTGGAATGGCTGGCACAAGACAGGTCCAGCAGAGTAGGATTATGACTCTGGGCGGAAGGGAAACAACAGGATATAATGGAAAAGGTCTACTCATACTGTTTGGGTGATGAAAACACACTTCCAACAGCAGTCTCCCTCTCTACCCTGATGAAAACTGAAGTATTTGTGAAGTATGTATTCACTGGCAGGTACATCAGCACGTTTCACCAACACAATTCATGGCTACCAGGGAAGCCACAAGGCACTTGCATGTTTAGGAATACAGGTTTTGTGAGATAGTGTCTCCTAACTCATTTCTCATAAACAGTTGCTATCACAACTGTGATCCCTCGGAACTCCATCAGTCATGTGCACCTCTGGTTCATGAAGTCCTACTAAAGGTATTCATTCACCAGCTGAAATCCCATATGCTTTATCATAGCAGGCAGCCAAGTATTCTAATCACCTATGTTTAAAGGTATGTTTTACATATTCCCCCCACCTTGCTTTCTAAATTATATTAGTGTAGGAGAGAAATAAGATGAGGAGATGATGCACAGACTTTGAGCATTTACTACAAGATTCTATCAAACAACTATATCTGAATAAAACATAAGAGGTAGCATTTTGTACAGAGTATCATATGCCAGGCACCATGACTATTTTTAAAATTATTTTTATTTCTACTATTTAGAGAATAAACTATGTTAACAGTTAATTTAAAACTCATACACAAGTCAAATAGATCCCAGAAAAATAGGAGTGACATCAGTTTTGTTAGGCAAGTCATGATATTCTCAAAAACTTTATTGAGCAACAAGAACAGTCATGCTTAGGACATTTAGCATCACACAAAGTAGAACAGCACCGTATGTTGCTTGCTTGTGCACATCAACACAAATGTGTACTTATCTTTCTCTTTGCAGTTGACGTAAAAGATACTGTGCCATGTTCTGATGACTGCTGGCAAGCAGAAAGAATAGAAAAAAACGGGTGACAAAAGACCTGGAAAGAGTCCAAGGTCTCTTTTTTGAATGTTTAATACCCAATATTATGAGTATACTATCTTCTCGTGGTTCCATATGCACCTCTTTCCACTCCTACTTTTACAACTAATACTTCTTTCTTTCCTTCTACCCTCTTGCACTGGGAGCTTCAATTCTCTGCAGAGCACTGAGTTCAGAAAATGTGTCTTCATTCATCAGCATTTTCCCCCTTGTGAACAGGATCAGTCTCTTTGATTAAATGTAGGTAAGCTGCCTAGGATACTCTAATCAAGGCAAATAAACAATAAGACAACTGTTAACTTTGAGAGTTTTGTAGGAAAGAAAATTCAATAGACAGGCATTGGAAGGAGATTCTTAAAAGTATGCATATCATCACTTCTTCACACCAGCTCCCAAGAGGATGAATAAATTGCTTTCCAAAGCCTGCAGTTATGGAAGATGAAGGGAATGGACTGTCAGTATTCTTAGGTAAAAAAATATAGAAAATATAGAAATGGGGCAAGAATCATTATTAAACACGTTACATGTGATGCTGGAATATATACTGCTCATGACTGTGTTAAAGACGTAAAGATGACCACTGCTTAAAAAATCCCTGCTTGGACATTTTAATGAAGGTTCTGCCAATGGTAGATACCAAAAGAATAAAGAAACACAAATTTTGATCCCAAACTTCCTTCCTGGAGAAGGAAACACTTCTTCAACTAGCTCAGCAAGCCAACTCAAAGTCAGCAAGTAACAGTCACTGGTCCTTTCTATCCCAATATACAGCCACAGCATGTAAATAAAATTTTGGACTCTTAACTTCTGACCTAGAAAGGCAAAGGACAGAGTGTTTTATATTTACTTTACACTTGTCTTCATAAAAATCATATGGGAATATTGATGCTGGATTGGATGAAAGAAGTATTTGAAAGGTTCTGAATATCTTGCCTGAATGCTAAATATTAGTTCTAGCAAATTTTCTTCATTAGTATTCAGTGAAGATTCAGTGTTAGATGTAGCTGTCTCTACTATCCAAATCCAGCATTAAGGAATGTTTTGTATCAGATTGGGTGATTGCTAGAAATATGATTGTTGAGACATGTTAGTGTAAAATTGATACCTTTCTATATTTTAATCTACCTCATATTCCCACTGTTCCCTACAAACATAGATCCCACTCCCTCTTTCAGGGTGTGGAAAAAAAAAAAGGGGGAATTTTGTGACCTGTAAATAAAGATTGAAAATAAAATGAAGCATGCATTAACACACACCTGCTTGAGATACTTTTTCTTCCTTGGTGATATTTGTCTTTTACCTCTTCCAGGTCAGGTTCAGCTGAAGAAGCTCCTGGTTTCCTGGCCTGTACCCTTCCCAGTAAACTCATTGCCAGCATGCACTTCTGGAGCATTTATTCCAGGTGTTGCTGTAGTTCAGGATCATTCACCAAGGGCTGTAATTCCAGTGTATCATCCAACTCCATCTAACTGCAGAAATGTGAGGTGCACACGGGCATGCACAGGTGTGAAGAACAAATGAGGGACAAGGGCTTTTTCTTTCCCTTCTTCACTTTTTTGTACGACTTGCAGTTTTTCTACTTTTTCTTGTTGTTGATCCATACTTTACCCTCACTTTTGCCTTTACTTTACAATGACCCAGAAAACCTTTTTCTACCAAAGAAGTTTTTTGCTGATGCTTCTACAGTTCCTTCTCCACAAAAGCTTTGAGAAAATAAAAACCTGATTATCTAGAAGCTTCCCTGCTGATGTATCTGCCCACTACAACCTAAGGAGAGCCACAGAGACATTTTGTAAACAAGCTGCATATATTAAAATAATGGAGAGAAGGGAAGATAGTACAGAAATGGTCCTGCATGAAAACCTCTGCAAGTCTTCCTCAAAAGCTTTATCTAAGTGGTCACTATTACAGTGGCATGGGAATTAGGGGATTGTTGCTCATTGGGGTAACAGTGCTGGCACAGGCACGTGCTGGGAGCCAATTTAAATTGAGAGAGAGAGAACTATACCTCTGTTATTTCAAACTGGGTGTGGGCATATAAAAATATATGTAAAAAGAAAATTCAAAAGGAAAATGTCACAAGTGCTCCAGGTTACATCCAGAATAAATCTATGCAACAGGTAATTAAATATTATTGGTTCAATCCAAGAAAAAGTGTTTTTTGTTCAAAATAAACTATTAATGTATAATTAATCTTCCATGGAGTTAGGCTTGAAAAATTCATCATATAATATTTCACCTCAGGATGTTCTGCAGTGCATAAAATCTATAGTCTTTTTTATCATGCCTGGAATAGCTATTTCTAAAAATCCAGCATCTTCAATGTTGCTTGCAAACATTGCAAGAAACCCTCAAGAAATTATTTAATAAGCAATGACCAATTGGATATTGATGACAAATAACTACATTCCAATTTTAAAAGTCCTGAAGTTACACATATAAATATTTTAACAACAGGGTCTTATTATCTATCAGTAGTTGATTGTCAATACAACTGACACATATGGTTATCAACAGAAGAGTAGTCCCTTCCATGTAAAACAAAATGAACAAATTCTTTAATAAGTATTGTTTCCATTGTTTCAAAGAAAAGAAAATAACATCAATATTGCTCCCTCTATTACACTGGAGTTTCTTTGCATGCTTTTTCCATTTATTTCTGATTTTTGTAGGATTTTCTGAAGTTTATTGAGTTGCTCTTTCAAGGGTTATTTTCATTTGACAGTGACAAGTAATTCAAATTTTCACTTCAGAGATACAATTGTATCTATTATTTCAAGCAGATTTCTAGAGAACTTGTTGATTGTGTTCAGCAGTTACTGTTACTTTTGTGATACAATATATCTAGCATGCTAAACATCGTCAGATTCACCAGAAACATTCCGCCTGCATAAAGTCACACTTACTTTAAATCCTGTAATGGATTCAGTTTTAACAAACCCCCTCAAGATAGTTCTTGGGCATGTCCTGTGAAAACCTGGAGTGACCTCACACTAACTCCAGAGGCATCCAACAGTTCCCACAGAAGAGCCATCTCTCCTCTCCCCAAAGTCAATTGATCTATTACCTCAGGATGCAAATAAGATTCCTAACTTTCAAAGGTGTCCAAATATACCACCTTTTATCATATAGATCACCTTCACTACAAGAAAGACTTTAAAGTGCTGGAGTATGTCCAAAGAAGGGCAGTGGAGCTGGGGAGGGGGCTGGAGCACAAATCCTATCAGGAGTGGCTGAGGGAGTGTTTAACCTGGAGAAGAGGAGGCTCAGGGGAGACCTTATTGCTCCCTGACAGCACGGTGTAGCCAGGTCGGTCTCTTCTCCCAGGTAACGAGCAAGAGGATGAGAAGAAATGGCCTTAAGCTGTGCCAGGGAATGTTTAGACTGGATATTGGGAAAAATTTCTTCATGGAATAGGATGCCCAGGGAAGCAGCTGAGTGACCATCCCTGGAGGTGTTTAAAAGATGTGTAGATGTAGCACCTGGGGACATGGTTTGGTGGTGGACTTGGCAGTGCTGGGTTAATGGTTGGACTTGATGATCTTTAAAGTCTTTTCCAACCTAAATGATTCTACAATTCTATATCCTTAATTTGCAGTACTGACCTGTAATAATAGCTGTGTGTTCATCTCCACATGATATAAGTGTAGGCTTGTCATTTTTGAACCAGAACTTGCTAGGAATATCTTCTGCAAACTTGCTTTTCCCAAATGTGAAAACCGCACCTGATTCTAAAACACACAAAAAAACCCCCCAATGTCAATTTTAGTGAAAGCAAATTTTGCCTCACATATTTTGAAACACCCATGTTCTATCAATTCAATTGCACATTTTTTCCTATCTTTTTCTTATTTCTTCTCTCAGCCTACAAAACAATGGTTGGCACAACTGAAACTGTTGTTTCACCTGAACAAGAGGGAGAACTTCTTTACTGAGAGGGTAACTGAACACTGAAACAGGCTGCCTAGAGAAGGAGTAGTCTCCATGTCTGGAGATATTTGAAGCCTGCTGGACACAAACCTGTGCAACCTGCTCTGCGTGAACATGCTTTAGCAGAGGGGTTGGAATAGATGATCTCCAGAGGTTCCTTCCAACACCAACCATTCTGTGATAAGACCATGATCTAAAAAAATCCATAAAAACCCACCCTAAAATAAAGTCCAAGAAGCTCTTCTTCTTTTGTAATCTGTTTGGTTTTTCTCAAATCCTCCCACTTTCAAAAGTGTCAGCAACATTGTTTCAAAACACAGAATGTTACCTATTCGTTCATCTTCTGGTTAAGCATGTGGTTTGACACAGAAAATACTAATTCGACGGAAATACAAATGAACTTACAAGTTAAATAATTTGCCAAAATCCATGACAGACAACATGACAAGCGTAATTAGACCTCCTATTTTAAGATGTCAAAGCCTATGCTATAAGCATAGAATTTTTTTAAGCAAAGAATAAAACAAATGTTTTTCTTGTAAATGTTTTGTTAACGTTACAAATGTTAAGAAATACATACAGTAATAGGAGAGTGCTTCTGAAAATTACACTGAGACATCTTAGTGTATTTACTTCCATTGAAAACAATCTCATCAAAAATGTGCACCCCAGCTCCAAAACCCAAAAGTTCTCTCTTAAACTGTAAATTTGATATTCATTTAGATATAATTATTTAATGCAAGAGTTTCCCCCATTTCCAAAGACATGCTATTTTATGTATCAGATGGAGCAGAAATGTATAAATTGTACTTATTACGTCACTAGGTGTGTTTCACTTTCATTTGCTCACTTGCTCAACAAGCTTTGTGCAGACAGACTCAAGCTTTTTCAAGAAAGAATTGAGTTTGTCCTTACTCTATCTAGACACTACAGACAAGCTAAACGGCACCTGAAAACTGTATTTTGTACTAAGTGTTCATCTCCAGCCAACCAGCCAGCCACGCAGCACATCTGAACTTACTTAGTGATCTCATTGGCACTTGTGCCAGAGCTCTCTGGTTCATTTCTTTTCCCTTCAGGAGGGTTAACGTGAAAACGTGTATATTCTTCATTCAATGTATACAAAAAGCTGCCAATTAAGTTCACCAACGTCCTTTGTATCTCATTCGTTTAACAACTAAGCCTCAACATTTCATAAATTGGACACAACTACTGTGCCCAGTTCTGGGCTCCTTAGTAGAAGTGAAACATGGAGTGGATCCAGGGGAGAGCAACGAGGATAACTGGGGGACTGGAGCACCTCTCTAATGAGGAAAGGCTGCGGGATTTGGGCCTATTCAGCCTCGAGAAGAGAGGGCTGAGTGGGGACTTCATCCATATCTGTCAGTGTCTGCAGGGAGGGATCAGAGCATGGACCAGGCTCTGCTCCCTGGTGCCCTGAATGGGACAAGAGGAACGGGCAGAAGCTGATGCACAGAAGTTCCACCTGAACATGAGGAAGAACTTCTGCACTGTGAAGGGATCGTGCACTGGAACAGATTGTCCAGAGAAGGTGTGGAGTCTCCTTCACTGGACCTATCCCAGAACCGTCTGAACACAATCCTGTGCCCTGTACTCTGGGATGACCCTGCTTGAGCAGGGAGGTTGGACCAGATAACCCACGGTGGTCCCAGCCAGCCTGACCCATTCTGTGATTCTGCGATGCATCAGTTTGGAAACTGAACCCCAACAACTCAGAAAATTAAACCCCACAGGATATAAACGAGGGGTTTGTTGTCCCAGCAACGAGCAAATGTTTGAACATTACCCTGTGCGAACCTACGACACAAACTGAGTATTAACGCTCAGCATTAACCGCGAACTCCCGCTGCCCGGCGCTGCCCCCCGGCCCCCGCCGCTGTCCCGTCGCGCTCTGACGGCAGCGGACGCGTTTCTCCCCAGACGCCGGAAGGCACCGGCCCGGAGCGGGGCCCGCAGCCGGAGGGAGCCGGGGGAGACCTGCGAGGGGAAGCGGGGAGGGGCCGGCCGGCACGGGCGGACGCGTTCCCCGGCCGGGTCCCCGCGGGGACGGGCCGCACTCACCGGGCACGGGCAGCTCGTCCCCCGCGGCGGGCGCGGCCATGG
>WBMZ01009009.1:0-200545 GCA_013400975.1 Atrichornis clamosus
TATATATATAAAAGTATATATATACACACTTAAAAATATTTATCTAAGAGGAAAAATGTGAATGCTGGCATTAAGGATGTGTTTCACAGGGGAAAAATCCCAAACACTGAGATACTCTAAGCACCTATAGCACTAACCCTTTAAGAGTATCATAGAATCACAGAATATCCTGTGTTGGAGGGGACCCACAAGTATCATCAAAGTCTAACTCCTGGCCCTGCACAGGACAATCTCAAAAATCACACCATGTGCCCAAGAGCATTCTCCAAATGCTTTTTGAACTCTCTCAGGGTTGGTGCTGTGACCACTTCCCTGGAGAGCCTGTTCCAGTGCCTGACTACCCTCTGGATGAGGAACCTTTTCCTAATATTCAACCTAAACCTTCCCTGACACAGCTTTGGGCCATTCCCTTGGGTCCTATCTCTGGTCTTCAGAGAGTATTGATCAGTGCCTGACAAATCATTATTAATTCCTTTGGTACTTATGGTAAGAGCATGAATCATAATGAGATCACTTGGTATTAATGTTTTAAAGTATTCCTAAAGCCACAGCACTGTGCAGCATCTACACTTGAGGAGCAGCTTGCTGCTCAACACTGTGAGCTTTTGGTAGTTCTCCCAGTAGTCAGAGAACAATCATCCCTAAAAAGATGCCATCCTTTATCTCTTGATTTTACTTCTGCCTTTGCCTTGTAGGACACTGATGGAGAAAACTACAGTACGAAGAGAAAGAAAAAAGTACATTTCAGAACAAAAGGGCTAATAGTCCAATTTTGAGATCTTAAACCATTTTTCTAAATTAGGCAATAATTATTTTTGACTAAGGATAAATAACTTTGCCTCCTTATTCCACCAGTACAGATTCCCAAAGCATACTGAGAAGAAGTTCAAAGCTGGCCCAAAGTTAATGAACTTCTTAAGTCTTGCTAGATATTCCTGAAGTTTACCATGCATAAAATATTGAAGACTACAGGATATTTTTGTGATTTTTGTGATTTACAAGGTTTCCTGAACAACATGTGGTCACTATGAAAAGATGCAATTTCTTCATAATTTTTAAGACTAGGCAAATAGATCAAATCTCAATTTCACTGAAGAAAAAATCGCTATTGAGTATAGTACAATTATGTTTCACTTTTGAAAAGAAATCCAAGAATGTAAATTAAACTTAAACTGAATAAAGCTACACAGTCTTCCCTTCCTTCCTCCTCTCCCATATCTGGGTGAGGCCACATAATGTGTCAGTGATATTCCAGACATTAGAGATGAAAAGAGGTTTTGAATCTAAAGTACTACAAGCACTTTACTCTTAAGGTACAATCTAGAGGTCAAATCTTAAGCAAACATACTTTTACCTACATCAATTTCACTGACTACAAATACCAGTCATCTCTCATAAGCACAAGGATTTGCAGGAACAAGTACTGGCTTAGTTCACTGAATAATTTTATAAATCAGATTTTACTATACCTAATATTTGCTATAAAAACTCCACATGGCCTTGGAAGATAGAGTCCAGATCAAGACTTGGTTTTATCTACAATGTGTACACAAGGAAAGGGAAGTTTTTGAAAACTGACCATCTAAAGACAATTTTCAGTAGTGAAAAGAGATAAGGCCACCTTTTTTTTGTGAAAGGATTTTAAAAGAGAAGATCTCAGACTATATGGCAAGATAATAATGTATATGCTCTGAAGAATATAAGACTGTTGATTAAGGCCACTAGAATACTGAAGGGTCAAAACAGAACATCTAATGACACACGATTTAACAAGCCTCTCCATACCTTGCCCTAAACTAAACTGTCAATATTGGTTACACTATCTACTGTCTACTTACATGTGACATGGATGTGTAGAGTGGCATAACATGGACAATGTTCCATCGACCATTTTATTGTTGGTTTGAAAATAAGACAAAATAAAATGCCCATATTTCAAATATATTCAACGTCCCATCTCCCAAAATTCTATTTTCCACTTGGTAGTTAAACGATATTTCAGAAGCAAGTTAGGCATATCATTTCCCATTTTCTATGAAATGATTTTTTTCCCACAAAATAATGCAAATTGGCCCCAAAGTTCAATATCCACATCCACGAAACACCGTAGATGGTCTGTTATCCCAAAGCTTGACTCCCCTCATTGTGCCATCTTTATGAAGAAGCCAAGCTGCCTTTAAACCTATTTGCCACCTTTGGCCTCAAGGGTCACATATTAATTCTCCTAAACTTTTCTCTAATTCAAGGCAAGCAGCTGGACTCCGTATATATCAAGTGAGCATAGTAAAGGCTGTGCTGTCCAAACCCCAGCCAGCCCACACACCCATTAGAAGCTGATAAGTCTCCTCAGCCCGTGGAAATAAACAGTAGCATCTGTCATGCAGTAGCAGATGAAAGGAGACAGGAGAGAAAGGGATGGCCCCAGAGATCTAATAAGGAGATGACATCTATGATACGAAAATCTTTGCAATTCTGAGGTTTCCACCTGAAACAAAGACGAGGTCAGTATTTTTAAAAAGCACTACTTACACCTAGTAGCCTGAAACACACCAAGTTTGAACCAATTAATTTAAAAGTGGGTAACAGTTTCTATGCTTTTGAAAACACAAAACAAAATAAAACAACCGAGAATGCAGCAGAAGAATTCTGAAGCAAGAAAACTTAAGGGAAAGTGCCTTCTGCTGGTCTTTCTCATATTTTAGTCTTCTCAACTATGATATTTTTCAGCCTCTTACAATTTCAAACACTAACATAGAGAGCGATTATAAGTGATGTGGCCATGAGCCAGCCCAAAAAATGTGTTGAGGATGAAGAAAACAAAGTCACTGAACAATGCAAGCTTTCCTGATTAAGCTCTTGCTCAGTGAAAAGTTTTAGACCTTATTCATTGTTGGGGGAGAGTTTAAAATTCTTTTAATGAAATGAGGAAAAGGATGGAAATAGCAAATGGGAGAATGGAAAAACAGGCTACTAGATATATCATAGAATCATTTAGGTTGGAAAGGACCTTTAAGATCATTGAGTTCAACTATTAACCGAGCACTGCCAAGTCCAGCACTAAACCATGTCCCAAAGTGCCACAACTACAAGCCTTTTAAATACCTCCAGGGATGTTGACTCAACTACTTCCCTGGGCAGCCTGTTCCAGTGTTGGAGAACCTTTTCTGTGAATAAATTTTTCCTTATATCCAATCTAGACCTCTCTGGCACAACTTGAGGCCATTTCCTCTTGTCCTATTGCTTATTACTTGGGAGAAGAGACCAACCCCACCTGGCTACAACTCCTTCCAGGCAGTTGTAGAGAGGGGTAAAGTCTCCCCTGAACTTCCTTTTCTCCAGACTAAGCACCCCCAGCTCCCTCACCCACTCCTCACAGGAATAGTGCTCCAGACCCTTCCCCAGCACCCTTGCCCTTCTCTGGACTGGTTCTAGCACCTCCATGTGCTTCTTGCAGTGAGGGGCCCAGAACTGAACTCAGGATTTGAGGGGTGGCCTCCCCAGTGCCGAGTACAGGGGGACAATCACTGTCCTGGTCCTGCTGACCACACCATTTCTGGTACAGGCCAGGATGCCGTTGGCTCTCTCGGCCACCTGGGCACACTTTGGCTTGTGTTCAGCCGCTGTCAACCTGCACTCCCTGGTCCTTTGCCACTGGGCCTTTTCCAGCCCCTCTGCCCCAAGTCTGTAGCTTTGCAAGGGGTTGTTGTGACCCAAGTGCAGGACCTGGCACTTGGCCTTGTCGAACCTCATGCAATTGGCATCGGCCCATCAATCCAGCCTCTCCAGACCCTTCTGGAGAGCCTTCCTACCCTCCAGCAGATCAACACTCCCACCCGATTCAGTAACATCTGTGAACTTGCTGAGTGTGCACTAACACCCTCAGTTGTTTCCTAGCACGCTGCTATTTTATTTAAAAGAAGAGACAAACTGCACATAGTAAATGCCGTATTAACAAGACACAACATTCCAATTCAGTCATGCATCCCAACTTCTAGTTGTTTTAAAGGAAGCTTGTGGAAATTTATTTATTAAACTATAGGTCTTTATCCTGTGCTGTTGATACGGATGTACAGATATATGGCTGCATATATTTAAATTTATTTGATTAATTATCCACTCTAAACTATTTGGATTTTTTTCCACAGTCAAGGACATCAGGAAACAAAGTATAAAAAATGCCTATTTCAGTGAAAATTATTCAGACTTTAGACACTAAACCACATACATGACCTTTCCCCCCTCCCATCCCTTACCCCTCCCCTTTCTCCAGCTTCCTTGCCTTTGCCACATATGCTGCTGAGGTTTTAGAAACAGGGTAAGAGAGTTTCTCAGGGCCTAGGAGGCAAAATCTTCCACACTGACTTCCACACAAAGAACCATAAATTATCAAATTCATTCTTTAACAGATGACATATTCTTCTTTCTTTCTAAAATTAATGTAAGACCTTACAGAATATTACATACATGTAGCTTTACAATCACCAGTTTTGGGGCAATCATTTAAAAAGTCTTTAGTGAAGTTGAACAAATATGATGTGCTCTACCACGAATGCAAGTGGGAAAAAACTTGCAGAACAAAATGAAATTCATGTGAAACCAGTGGGAGAAACAATTATATATATTGGAATATATCAATATCATAACCCAATGAAGAAAAGTATTTATGATGCTTAAATTCAACAATTCCTAAGAGCATCCCCTGCAGTGATTTAAACTCTTAAATGCATAATACTAAAATCAGAGTGAATTCCAACGTGAATGATACTGTGCAATCCATTGAAAATGTAAAATTTATCCAGAAGTTTCACATATGGATATTTCATAATGAAAAACATATCTAAACAAAAGAAAATATATTGTTTAACTTTCACAGCCATGGAAATGTACAACTTCATGATGACTATGCAGAACACAAATCTAATTATTATTACATATAAATTAATGTATTAGAAATTAATGTTTTATTGGAGGGTGAAATTAACATCCTAGACCGATATTCTCCAAGAACGCCTATTCCTCAGCTCAGTTGTCCTGGAAAACATTAAACAATGAGATGCAGTACACAAGAACTATCAAAAGGGAGCACTTTTGAGCCACTGAAACCACACGATAGGCTGAAAACCACAATCTCCCAGCTGCAGACAATGATACTATCTCAGGTATTTTATGTGCTAAAATGATCATTAAAAATTAAGCACCACATATAAGCTGCCATTTAGAATATTAATTTACCTTTACTAATCATCTTTTTAACTTGAGGCTAAAAGAGTTCACTTACCATTCGGATACTCAGGCTTAGTCCATGAGATGTTAAAGGAGTCAGATGAAAATGACTGGGCTTTTGGAGCAGGAACACCTTCTGGTGTACTCTCATCTGTTATAGCTGTGCTAGCTTCGCTTATTGAACATCCACCTCCAGTGCAAGCCTTGAAATATTAATCAGAACAAATAAACACATTTCAGTGCAGTACCAATAATTTTAGCAAATTTTTTTGCTAAAGTTTTATTATTCTTACATATCTAAACTTAGTAAGCCTGTGATTTTCAGATAAGATACTTTTCTTAGCATAGATTTGTTTAGCTCTGTTCTTAAATAACAAGACAATGTATAACTCATGATACTTAGTTTTTAGGCATACTATAACTAAAACATTGTCCTGCACTTCATGACAGCACTCAGAGCAGATGCAATTAAAATAGTGAAAAAACACTATTATAAACCAGTATGTACCAGTTACTATTATGTGCTTATGGAAAATAAAGTAATTTGTATTTCAGTTGCCAGAGAACAAAATATTAACTACACAATTTTTGTATTTTGCTTGATTAGGAAATAATACAATGTGCAAGAAAAGGTGCACATCAGCACATACAACAGGCTTTTAGACTTTTACATGCACACAGCTATGGTCCATGTGATGCTGTGCCAATAATTTGCACTAACATCAATGCAACAGAGAGGAGTTCCTACAGAAGTTAAAAAAATATACAAAAAGATATGTACTCTGTACTGGGTTTAAAGATTTTTGTGTTAGTTTATTGTTTTAGTTTTCTGTTTAATAACAAAATTAATCAAAAGCTGAATTTGACAAATACATTAAGACACACACTTAAATAAAGCCTATGAGATCACCTGTGTTTCTCTGAGTTGCTCATGTGCTGAAGTGGACAAGTAGCCCATTTTGGATCGTCAGCACAAAAAGGAAAAATAACCTTTCTGTCCAGATCTTCAGGAATAAAATATTTCTCTCAATCTATTACATTTTATTTGAAAAGATTAGCTTCAATTTCCCATTTCCTATTATGCTTCAAATCAGAGAGTAGTGAACATATTTCCTGCACCCTCCAAAAGTGTGTGTGGACCCCGTGGGTAAAAAAAAGTGTTGTTTGTAAATGAGAGGCTCTTTTATACATAAAAATTCTTTTGATATGACTGGAAATTACACTTCCAATACAACTAAGGAATTAAATAAAGATGATAGAATTCAGTTAAATTATATATGAAGCACTAAATATTTCAAAATTTTCCAGGTGTGTATGCTTGATTTGAATTTTTTGGGGGATTGGTTTTTGTTGGGGCTTTGTTTGGTTGTTTTTTTGTTTTCCTTTCATAAAGTATACAAGTAACCTTTGGCCATGTTTCATCTTCATATCTTGTAAATGTTTAATATTATATTCTTGTCAAATTAGTCTAACAAATTATATGTACAAGGGATCCAGAAGTTTCAAGAGCGCTAGCACACCTCAAAGATATTGGGCTTTTCACGCACTTTTAGATGTTTTCAAAGCTGTAAGGACATTTAGATCTTCTAACACACCTATCACTGACCACTGCATTTTATCCAGGTAAATCTGGTTATCTTTGTCAGTAGAAGAAATTATTTTTTCCTATTTTCTGATTAAATGCAAATATTAAGGGGAGATTTAAAAAAAACCCAAAGAAATGAGAAATAAAATATAAAGATCAAAGGTTCCTAAAAATTTATTCGGCAACTTTTAGCAAAGTTGCACACATTGATGAAGCAAAAACAACATCGACACAACAATTCCTCCCATATCCCAAGGCAAAGCCACCAAAAGAAGCAGTCCCAGTTGCCCTCCAGATCGTAGCTGTTAATTCTTCCCTGATCCTCTCTCGTTGTGCCCCCATGCACAGGGGCTGGACAGGAGCAGAGAAGAGCTGTGGCACAGTGAAGGACAGCACAAATATTTTTTATAATAAAGGCATAAAATGCTTGTTGAAGTAGAACCTTAGTTTTGGACATGGTGCTGTTTTATATGCTATACAATTTATTATGCTGAAATATCTAGGCACAAATGAATTAATTTCAACATGAATCTAAGCTTTAATTAGACTGAATATCCTTGTTTTTTCAGGTTCAAGTCAGATCCTTATCATTACCTGAAGGTAGTTTATTTTTTGTGGTATAATATTTAGAACATTCAAGAGCATGTTAAGAAAAAATGAATGCATATCCAGTCTACATAAATGTAAATTTATTCATAATCAAGAGCAGAATATTTTTCTATGGCATTTATCAAAGCAAATATCCTTATATAGGTATTGTTATGAAATGAACAGTGTGCTTAAACCAAGGGACAATCCTCTGCTTTTATTCACATATTTTCAGGTTTTTTAGTGAGCTGAAGCTGTTCTATTTCATCAGAAAATAAAACCAATGATAAAGAAATACAATAAAACACTAATGCCTTTTAAAATGTTTTGAATAAACAAACTGCTACTTTACACTGAACTCTTCCTCTGTGCTATTTCCTTCTATATACAGATTTTATGATGAAAGAACAAAATACCATAGTACAAACTATGAAAGGTTAACATTTTTAGAAACATTCAATGTTTTCTTGTAAATTTGGTCCAGCAGACATTTTTAAAGCATTTCTTGTATTTCTGGTCAATTCTTCATTAGTTATCATCCAACTTATCTTAAAGAAAACACATTTTTGTCAGCCTGTTTTGAAACAAAAATTCGCTACTTTTGTTCAGGATGGCTCATCCACCTTAGCTTCAGAAGGAAGAGGTTAAACAAAGTGGGCACATGAATCATTAAATATTAAGATGCTAACAAAATCAGAATCATTTTCACCATTTTACACCTCTACTACACATCTTTAAAACTTACAGCTAGTTTTATGAGGTATTCAGTACCCGGGAAAAGCTGCGGAATAGTAAAATCCAGAAAAAGTTCTGTGCTGTTATAGATTACATTCCACTTGGTAAAATTCTGCTCATTGGTGGCCATATAAATTATATAGCGGTCTAGGATTCCATTTACTTCTACTGGTTCTTTCCATCTGCAAATAAAAGCAAAATATGATTAAGACTAGACCAAATAAAGATTCAGACCACACTGAAAAATCTAAGGCTTTGTTCAGGGGACTTTGTGGGGCTTATTTTGAGAATTTGAAAACACAGTCGTGCAATCATAAAAATAAATCTAAGCCATACCTCTAATGCAGTATTTGTACTCAATAGATAAATGATTACAGTAACACACAAAGCAGGGGCTACAAAACGGGCATATCAGCAGAACATTTCCTGCACTGAAGTTTGCAGAGGCTATGCCCATATGTAGGTTATACTGATTGCGTAAAGACAAAATGGAAATTAAGTTGGCAAGTGATAATCAGAAGGTTCACAGAACCACTAAACTAATCACTTCTATGCATTTAATCATAATAAATTTAATTTTATGTCACAAACCCTTCCCCTGATTGAACTCACTGGAATTCTTGAATAAACTGATGCACTATTGTGTTGTCAGGAAAGAAGAAATCCTTACTTACTGTACATATATAGTTCTAGAATCCAAAACCGTCAGGACCGGGGCATCTACGTGAGATGGTGGCAGCTGTGCTGTAAACAAGGTGACCTGGGAACTGTTTGTACAGCCAGCAAGCGTGCATGCAGTGAGCAGAAACCGGTGTGGCGTGAAAACTGCCAAATCTAGGGCAAAAAGAGAAGACGAATTTACTTTGTTTATTAATTTTACCTTGCTTTTCTGTAGCTTTCAGGCAGTAGTGAATTCAGAAAACCAAGAGGAAGGGGAACCCGTATCTCTTAAATGTTTCAGGCTTGCCCGAGAGGAATGAATAGGTACTGGTTCTTTGATAGTAAACAGACCTGTGGGGTGTGCTCTGGTTGAGATGACTCCATTGTACTCCAATTACACTAAAATGTGTACCACCCAACCAAGGGAAAAACCATGTCAGCTTCTTAGGTGCTACGTACTACATCAATTTGCTACAGTGGCAAATGAACACCTTTGAGAGGATTAAATCAAATCAAATTAAATTAATGGAAAGACAAGTACAGGTTCATCAACACAGCTGGATTATATATTTTTTTAAAATACGCTGTATGAAACATGAATGTCAAGCATCAGTACATACAACAATTCATTGCATGCAGATTTCACTATAAGCATGAACACAAAGGAAGCTCATTGTTGCCACCACTCATACTGGTCTGTTCTCACTTTGTCTGTTTGTCTTCAGCTGCATGAACACCAAACAGTAAAATATATTTCAGTAATGACAAACTATCTAATGTTATAGCAAAACAACTGTTCAGTGGTTATTTATTATGAAGCTAACTTGAATTTCAATTACTGCAGAAACTGGTGAATAAAATGTAGCATTTTTGCTGAATACATATTCTAAAAGATCTTCCCTAGAAAGGAATGTTTAATAGAAAAATTATAGCATGGAAGTAATGCAGACATAATTTTCTAATTTTTTTTAAATTAAAATACAAATCATAGACTTTAAGAAGTAAATCCTTTAAGAAGGAATTTAAAATTTTGCCAACAGTATAACATATATGAGTAAAATGCTTATTCTATAGAAATAATTTTCAGTATGTCAGGAAAGTTTTGTAAAACATAACAAATGATAGTGTTTTCAGAGCCCAATAGTCTCAAACTATAATTTTGTACAAACATATTTGTGAGCACAAATTCAAAAATTACAATTGGATGACAAAGACATCACCAAAGCAGAGATTTGTAGACCGAACTTCTCTCTTATTAGTTTTCTTTTCATATAATGGCTCCAGTCCCTGCTGGAATGAAATTTTTTCTATTTCTCCCACTCTGTGTGAGGAAAGAATGAACTTGTTCATTTTTATTGAAAGTAACATATTACTCAGTGGTATTGTTCCATGGAGCACATGGCAGAGTGTGAGTTAAAAAAAAATGCCGCAGCTAAAAAAAAAATCATCAAGTGAATGCCTGTAACAGTGACATGTTTAATCAACGTAATGGGACTGATTCTACCAGGGTTAAGCAGTGCTTAAGTCAGTGAGAGGGGGAAAGCACACTCCAGAGCAGGTGCTGAGGCTGGCTCAGCAAGCAGGGAAACTCCACACACTGCACTGGCTGTACTGCCTTCATTAGTGCACACCTTCCTCGACCCCTTATTCCCCGCAGCTGCCACAAGAAAAGTCACAAAAAGTAGAAAAGGAGCTGAAAGTCTGTGATACAAGTATCAGTTCCTCCATGTTGTGGGTGTGCAAACAAGTGACCAGAAGGATTTTACTTTCAGCAATCCTAAAATGAACAGCTCAAAGCAATTCATGGTACTCATATAATTCATAACCTGGTAAACACTGAATATGCATTCTTGTCTCTAAGTTGAAACTACATTGCAGGGCTTCACTTAGCAGAGTGAATATAACACAAGAGAAGGGAAAAGAAAAAGTTGATTTCTCCTTTTCCATTTGTTTATGGAGGATCACTCTTTTCCTTGTCAGTGAGGGGTATTTTTCTCTCCTTTAAGGAAAAGTCCACATCTGGAACTACTATTTTTTCAAAAGGTAACTTGTACTGAAACCCTGATTTGCACACTGCAGCTGATGAGACTACTTGCAGGTGTAAGATTTTCTGGAAATACCTCGTGTAATTTGAAGAGGGAAGACATTTGTCAAGGATTAAGAGAATGAAAGATGAACAAATGTTTTATTTCCAGCCCTGAAAAAAATTATTGACTCTAAGTTACCTTGTGTCTCAGTGCCTAGAACAGAAGAAGCAAAAAGACGTGACAGGTAAACATGTAAAGAGTTAAAAAAACAGGAATGGAACAAACAAGCAGAGAGGTCCTTTGGAATCAGCTGATAAAGATACTGAGAGGGGAGGGAAGGAAAGGAGGATTTTTAAAAAAAGAGTTGAAGTGTCAGACGTGGAAAAAAACCAGCATGTCACCAGGAGCAAAGAAAATCTTTATTCCTCATCTTGATTTAATAACACCAAAGTATTTTGACAACTAAATAGAAAGTTTTGATGGAATCTCAAAGATTTAGGTGGGATAAGGGCTAAAAAGAAAAAATACATTTGTGTAAGTAGGAGAAGAAAACAACGAAATTTGTCTTTGCAATGTCACTCAAAGCAGGATCTCTGCTGTCATTAAAATCTCTCCATAGATTTCAAGGTTTGGATGAGCCAGCAATTAAAGGGTAGGCAGTATTTCTAAAAGACTAGAATCAGAAACTGACAAACTGCACAATAAAAATCATATTACATCATAATTAATACAATTATTTGTCACAACCTAATTTGGCAGATATTTTCCTGTTTAAAGTGTTTCATAATGGATCACTGGATTCAAACAGCTACAGATATAAACATGAATCTGAAAGAGGGAGGAGGTTCTTAAAACTACAAAGCCACTGTTTGTCAAGGTCCTCTAGCAACAATGCCTTGCTTTCCATTTGCTTGATTGCATGATTTGCATAAGATCAAATGTAGGCAATTGTGGACATGAAAAACAGATCACTCTCAAACACATTAGAAATGGATCCACAAGCATTATGTGGAAATGTATTACAAGAAAATGTACCCCAGTGCATGCGAAAAGTGATTAATGTCAAACAAACTATAATTTACAATATAGGGTGTGAATTATATGTTATTTTACAATTGATTTCATGCTGTTGCTGGAGGATTTTCATTGATCTCAATTTACAAGACAAACCCAATAAGGACGCAATTATTACTTTTAAACCTACAGCAAAATCTGATTTTTTTTCTTTTTTCTTGATCAGGTTATATTCACATTTGTTCCACAATTCCAGTTCCCTGAGTTACTTTAAAATAAGATCAAATGTTTCTTATTTCAATATTCCAATAACTATTCACTGAAACCACTTCTTTCTTACCAAAACCAAGTTAAACCTAGAAATTATAGAAGTGCACTAGGGGAAAAAAAACCAAACTAAATTCAGGATTTGGTCTTTTTCTTATTTCTAGACTCAGAAGGGCAATGAGCACCAAAGGACAAACACAAAAGATACTTTCTTGAGGGTACAGGATTCCCTCAAGTCATCCTATCAAAGTAGGAGGTAGATAGAAAAATAATTCTGCATTTTTCATGCCAAAAAACAGAACAAAGAAAGAAAACTAAAATTAAATCCCACATATCTGTTTTAAAACCATTACTTACTTTCTCCAAAGAAAAAGGTGGAGCAGAGGGAGAGGAAGGATCAACCTGCCTTTTCATCTCTTTGACCTCAGAGGCAATACAAACTAACTAAATTATTTTTTAACTCACACATCAGCCAGAGAATTGTTAAGTATATGCCTATCATTAACATCGATATTCGCATACCACTACATTTATTACAAATGTGGTATATGTGGAACTGTCCACACCAACCAACTCTAGTGGTTGGTTTCTAATAACCACCAGCACCACTCCTGATAGCACAATCAATGCATGAGACAGAAAGAATAAAGAATGACCCTGTTTGCATGGTCAATAAGAACACTCACTTTCGTTTGATCAAATTTAATGGGTAGTCATTGAAAGATAATATACATCACTACAGTACTACTTTTAGCATGGAATTTGAGAGATGTTACTAAGATAGAAAAGAAAAACACAATAAGTACAGTCAAAAAAAAATCCAAATCTAAAATTAGAGATTTAACAAAACATGAGCTTTACCATCTACTTGTCAGAATACCTTACACTTCAAAAATAACATAGTAGTAATATCTACAATATTTTAATTTATCTGTAACACACATATTTTATATTCAGATTTACTGCAAAAGAACCACAGTACCCTTCTTCCCTCCCCTTTTCAACCCTATTTCCAGTCTCCCTGGTTTCAGGCAGATATTGCAAGGACCAGAAATGGCAATGTCCTGTCTTGGTGAGAACTCACATGACTTGTGCAAGGAACCCCACATAGTTTTCCTCAGGAAAATAATCAAGACTCTAGCTATCTCATTGTTATATTCAAAGGAAAATAATATGGCAGCATTGTAGCAAGGGATTGTTAGCAGCACAACCTGCTGAGAGAGTATGAAAATGAAAAACTTCCAAAGAATTCCAATCACCATGTAGCTTATGTAGGTAGACTGTACGAACACTTCAGGTCATTACTCACATCCTTACTCTGGTCTCTCATCTTCTTTCTCATAATTTGTTACATTAACTCACAGTAACTTAATATTTAATTAGAAGATAAACTCTTTGGGACCATAAATCTGCGTCACCAAATACAACAATGTTCCCTTCTGATTTCTATGCACCACCAAAAAATCCCTAAGCATCTAATTCTTATTCTAAGTATCAAGATTGCATTATCAGGCTTGCTCCATCAGACACCATTAGCAGTTCTCTGCCTTCCACCATTTCCTGAAAGCAAGCAACAACTCATATTTAACTTTTAGTACAGTATATCCTGCTTTCTTTATTTATAAAGCACCAATCAATTATTTTGACTCTCAATGAGCCATCACCAATGTACAACTTTCTCTGGAAGGCTATTATACTAATGCTGCATCATTTCATAGATTTCCTGCAAACCCCACACCATACCCATCGCTTCCTTGAAAATATTTCAGAAAAAAACAGGTGTCACAAATGATACCCTTCAGGTACTTCAGGCAGCTCAATCAAGACAAAGAAAGTGTGCTCACCTAACTGTATAACCTAGCAACGGATGGCTTTTCACACATGCAACTGGCTCATTAATTGAAGAAAACAGATATCTTCCAAGAGAGTAGCCCATTCTAACAGATATTAATAAAGAAGAATGCCTATGTGATTCGGTGATGTTGCAGGGTGACAATTTAAAGAATTTTGTGAAGCCAAGGGGGCAAGAAATAAAGAGAAAAACACAAACACAGGATCACAACAAACTATGTTCAGGAAGCAGCATAAGCTGTTGTTTTGCTCTCTAACCAGCAAAGACTTTGACATAGTGGCATATGGGCAAAATAACTTGACTTCCAGCTGGCCAACAAAAGCTGATGTGTTTTAGAAACTATTTGTTCAGCAGTAAATATCTTTGATTTCCCAAATTACTCATAAAAGAAAAAATCTTTACTATGAGTGTGGTGAGGCACTGGAACAGGTTGCCCGGAGAAGTTGTGGATGCCCCACGCCTGGCAGTGTTCAAGGCCAGGCTGGATGGGGTTCTGAGCAACCTGGTCTAGTGAAAGATGACCCTGCCCACAGCAGGTCCCTTCCAACCCAGGCTATTGTATGATTCTATGAAATCACCGTTCCTTTTGAGACTCATACACTTCAGAAGAATTCAGGGAACTTCCAGGTCCCATTTCAGGAAATAAAGAGCATAATACAAAACCATTTAACATTTAGGAGCATGAAAATATGTGTTGGACTGTGTAAAAAAGTTGAATTCAAGAAGGAAAACCCTTTGGCACAAATGTGGAACAAAAGGATCTGTAATCATTTCAGTTTGTAATGATTTCAAGCAATAAGTGAAGATTTTACATGCCTGTAAACAGTTCCACTTTTGGAAAAGGGATAGCTCAAAAGTACATTAAAGTTTTTAAAGATAATTATGTTTTAACAGCAAAGATTATAAAGTTTATAATAAAGTTTATTTGTTTTCACATTTAATAAACATGTCTTTTGATTATGCTCTTACACCCTTACCTGTTGCACAGAAAAACTTTCTGACATTTATTATCCCAAACTCTTGTACTTCATTGAGCCAAAACTCATCCCTCGAAAGTTAGGTTTCATCCTAGCCAATTCACAAGGTCACATAAACATCCATTCTTGATTAATGTATTTCATTGTTCCTTTTTATTTCAGTAAAATTATTTTAGTTTTAACTTTATATTAGATAGGTACACATATCTTTATTTAACGTGCCTATTATACCTATCTCATTGCAAATGTTGGAATACAAGGATTCCAGTCTTTCATTTTAAAGCCACATCCCTGAGATAGCTACTATGGGAACATTTTCCAGGCTATTCTTACTCTCCAGTTAGGACACACTAGCTTGAAATCCTAAAGGTGCTGAGCTTAGGAAAACTCAAATCGTGTGGAGCACCCCACACCACACAATTTAGAAAAAGCAGAAGGAACACATCAGAGGAGAACATTTAAACTTCTCTTTAGACTTTACCATCAACTAATACACCTGATTCCTTGTAATGACTTGTATTCCTTCTAAAGACATGTTATGTCAGTGACCACGGAAGTATCCCGGTGCTCCTTGGAACCCTCCTTCCCATAACATCCCTGACATGTTTCCCTCTGGCCCACCATCATTAGTCACCATCAGAAAGACATGGAAGCTTCTCTTGCTGCCAAAACAATACAGAGCCAGTCAGTCAGTGCAAACATTCAGCACCAAATGAACCTAGTGAACTTCCAAGTTACATCTTTGCTTACTCAAATTAAAACCATTCACTGTCTCCCTAGTTCACTTCAATTATAACAGCTGGACAAATAGAGTTTGAAGGTTAGAGGAGGAGAAAGCAGAAAGAGGACAAAACACATTAATTTTTACTAGTCACAAGAAGAGAATGATTGTGGTCAATACCACTACCTTAATTTTATTTCTCTCTTTGTCATTTTTTCACACATCATATGGAATGAAGCAGCCCTATTTTAAGATTTAAATGAAAATTTTCATTAATGAATGTTTCCAATCCAGTCACTGTATTTCTTATATCAGCTTAAAGAGAAGGGAGTTGTTAGCATATATCATAAGAACCATGATATCTCAGTTAATGTTGAGCCCAAAAAGGAAAAAAGGAAAAAAAACTTGTTTTGAACATTTTACCTCTGTATTACTTCAGCTTTATATTCACAACAGAAAAATCTATTTGCACTAGGCCAATACATTGCAAATTTGAATCTCAGATACCTGCTCCTATAAAAATGGAACTACTCTGGATTCACATTAATATGACCAAAACCCCTTTGGCACACCAGCAGAAGTACATCCTATATTCCCAAGTAATTCCAATCTTGCTGCAGTGGGAGAAACAAAAATCGGATCTACCTAACATTTGGTGCTGAGGTAATTGCATCAAGTCAAGAGAAGTGCCAGGCTGCCACTTTTACAACCCACTGAAGAACACATATGGACATGCTGCTGTGGCAAGTAAGATGTGGTTATATACAAATATATGGTAAGCAACAGCAACTATTACTATCCATTTTATATAAATCAATAGTGCTGTCTCATCTGGAACAGCATATATTACAGAGTGCAGGAATAAAGTGTCTCTGAGAAATAGCAGTGAGATAGCACAGACTTACAAACACTTTCTTAGCAAGGGAGGCTGCAAAAACAACCTCAGAAAAAGAAACAAAGAAGACCCACCATGCAGGGATATGTGAAAGTAAGTGCTACACAGAAAAGCAATTAGGATGCTCTGTTCCCACAAATTCCCTTTCAATAATACAGTGGGGTGGAGGGGTGTGGGGAGAAAAAGGACATGCAATAAATTTAGAAAGTGGAATTTTCAGAGAAACTCACCCCACCTAAAGTCATGGAGCATCTACTACTGCTGACAAGAAGATTCAGGTTTATCTTCACAAATCAAATTCAGGGGGAGAGACATAAAGTATCACCAGATCATGTTTTTAATATTATTTATATAAACATCATCATAATTTGCAAATCTGTAGAACAGTCCTGCAAGACTTCTATACTTCTCTCTCAGTATCTGAGACAACTTAGAATTCTGCAGTACTGTATTTTATTTTATTTAGGTTTTTCCACCAAGTAAAGAAAAAGAGGGATGGGATCAAAGAAATGAATTTCCAAAGAAAATATTTTTATAAAAATTAAACTATTTTACTCGCAGATTTTTCTTACTAGTATTCAATATGCATGCTAAATTACAAAATATCATTTGAGCCCCAAAACAATTGCCTTAATTCACAAAATATTCAACAATAACAAATTCATCAAACAGAAGCTTGAGAGAGCACACTCAGATTAGAAATTGGAACCTAAACAAGAAAACTATGACAAGGGATGTTTGAACTGCCATCAGCCACAGCTTGATTAAATTACTGATTTATAGGTTGCAAGATTTACTTAGAAATGTCTGCATTTTACATCCATTGTGAGTAACTTTTTCCACCATTTCGTATAGTCTCAGGCATGCAAGATGATTAGAGAACAACTCTCACCATCCAGGCAAGCCATCATGTGATTTAAGAGTTTCTGTAGAAGAGATACTATCACCTTCCTAGGACCAGAACAGCTCTGTATACCTGAATTATAGTCAGAGGATAAAGGAGTTTGCCAAAACATTACTGTAGTGCTGGAACAAGAATAGTGGGAGGACTCAGCTTCCGAGCACTGCTCCTAAAGAAGACAATTTATAGTAGTTAAATCTGTTGCAAGACTACAAAAGCTGAGCTAGTTTTCAGCTGACCACAGAACAAGCAGCACAGTAAAATACACTGTATTTCTACCTGTTCTCCTCTCTCCTTACCAGAATAATCAGCCCCAGCTCTGGAGTCATTAATATAGTCAACTTGTGGTTGGGGAAAATTATTTGGATTTCTGTTTCCCTTTTTTTTGGTTTGGTTTTGATTTCTTGTTTTGTTTCATTTCATATTTAATTTCAAAACACACACATATGAAAACAAAGCCAAATAAATGAAAAGCCCAAAGTTTTTTTCAACGTGACATGTTGCACTACCCAGTTATGTCATGTAGTGTCAGTAATGTCATCAGATAACATAACTGCCACAATCTGATGTGATGCATTAAACTGGGATTACCAGAATAAATCATGTTTGTGGGTACACAGATCACAGGTGGTGCAGTCAGCTGCTCTGCATTATGGCATATCTATAGGATGTGCAGATTAAGATATAATGTCCAGAGGCTTGTTCTCATTTGTGAAGTGCTTTGCAACCGTAAGTCAATAGTAAGGAGCCACCAAACAGTTATAATGGCATAAACCATCATCAGGGAAAAATACAAATCGATCAGTGCCAGCGATATAAAAGGAAGAGCATGCATCTGTCCCCAGTCTCATAAATTCAGTGGTGGTTGCAGGCTTTTCCTCTGTCCCACATGTACTTTATTAATAACAGTAACTATCATAAATAATAATAATGCAGAGTAGTTTCTTTCAAGATGAATGCTCTTCTTATGATCTGTTGATCCTATACTGTCGCAGGGGGTCCGGTGCGGTTCAGCACCAGCACGCCGCGACCTTCCTGGAGGGAGAGCGTCCCGCAGAGAACAGCTCTTCCAGGGGTGCTGGCAGATCTCCCTGGGCGACAGGCAACTCCAGCAAGTGTAGCAACTTCTCAGCTACAAGTGATTTCCGCTCACTGTGATTCAGATCCTTGTGAAATGGCCCAAGGCGAACACGGGGACAGAGGGACAGGACCCTCGCATGGCAGTTCTGCAGAGGTCACCTTTATTGTCCAAGCACCCTGCGAAGGGAAGGCCAGAGACAACGCTCCCTGCTTTCAGGAGGAGAAGCAGATGTTTTTATGGGGAAGGTACGGGGTGGGGTAGAAACCACTTAGCCAACAGGGTCCAGGCTATTGCCATGAAGAAACAAGGCATGCTGGGATCTCACCCTGACCCACAGGAAGGTGGCTTATCTCTGACTTCTCCAGGGGAGTGCAAGAGGCTCCTGCTTTGAGGGCTCCCAGCCCTCCGCACTATGCCTTATTTCTTACATCATGTCTATATTCCTCCTGTAAATGGGAGGGGAGAGCTAGCTAAATTTATTGTTTGAAGTTTATGCCCTTTAATTGGCAACAGAGTGTTATGCCAAAAAAGTTGTCTATGTAGGCTCCTTGAAATATCTGCATAGCTTAACTAGCATGTTAAGCCTCTACAAAGGAGGCACAGAATTTACATTCTACTGCATGCTATAAATAAGTAATAAGAACAGATTAGAATTATGCATTTACGCCTACTAGTCAGAGTGAGATGCATAATTCACAAGTGGCAAATCCTTAACAGGCTTTTGTTTTTCACCCCAACCCTCTCCCAGTTCCAGTCTTGTCTATGTAGAACATAGTATGTTGTTCAGTTCCACTACTTGCCAATTTTTATTTTTATTCCAGATAGACAGTTTAGGTTTTATCATCACTTCTTTCTCGCAGAAGAGCAACAGACACTATGTTAGTAGTCATTGCTGGCTATGTGCCTTCATTATTCTACATTATTGGTGTAATCTTTACGAATTTTCTTGCAGTACTCAGGGGCACAACTAAGAGGATGCAGAACTTGCAACCAAAACCTCCTTACACTTGCCCAGCACAGGAAGGACATATGTCTGTTGGAGCAGGTCCAAAGCAGGGCCACCAAGTTGATTAGAGGGCTGAAGCCCTTCTCCTATGAACAAAGGCTGAGAGAATTGAGATTGTTCAGCTTGGAAAAGAGAAGGTTTTGGGGTGACCTAATGTGGCCTTCCAGTACCTGAAGGGAAACTACAAGAATGATGGAGTGAGACTTATTGCAAGAGCAAGAAATGACAGGACAAGGGAAAATGGATTCAACCTGAGAGTGTGTTTAGCTTAGATTTTTAGGAGGAAGTTCTTTACTGTGAGGGTGGTGAAGCACTAGCACAGGTTGCCTAGAGAAGCTGTGTCTGCCCCATCCCTGGGAGTGTTCAAAGCCAGGTTGGATGGAGCTTTGAGCACCCTGGTCTGGTGGAAGGTTGTCTGCCCATGGCAGGGAGGTTGGACGGGACTTTAAAGATCATCCAGTTCCAACCATTCCATCTAGTTCCAGGCCATTCAATGAGTCAGAGTAAATGTGACATACTGCTCCTCTAGTTGGACCTCCTGGAGTAGAGTAATCTCTATGTCCATCCACATCCTTAGCTTCTCTGCTGAAGCCTTTAAATACCTGTTGTAATCACAATTGTTATGATAGCACATGAAGGCCACAGATTTTGCCAAAACTATAAGGTGTAGAAACAAGGAACAATTTCAGTCTAGGTGCTTCAATATTTTTTGGCTCTCTGGCTGGGGTACTACAATGTTGATTCATGCACCTCTCAAAGAAGCATCACTAGAGACTTCTTCGGTGAAGAAGTTACTTTGTAATTTCTCTCAACTATTTTGAACGTAACCTATTTATCTACCTGGATGTCCTATTGTCCTGCATGCAAATATTTTAAATTATTTGCTGGTTCTAACTATCATTTGTTTATTTTGCCTCAGTCTCTGACACAGGTTTTCACAGTTAAGTCAAGACTTGTACCTCATTTTTACGTTAATATTTCCTTATTTATTTAATCCTTTTACATCGTCAGTGTATCTCACTTGATTTTGAGTTTTACTTGACAAACTTCCTATGCTCTTTTTCTCTGCATGTAAAGACTTAAATTGTACATGTATCTTCTAGGTTGTATTCCCAGCACAATTTAACATCTTAAAAATTATGTGACATTGCAATGATGATATCAAATCCCAAAAGTCATACCTCAAAAAATTCAAAACACATTAGTTGAAATGGAAGTAAAAATTTTAATCTAACTTATCCTTAAGATGATGAAAAGGCCAGCATACCAGCTCACCAGAAAATTTAAAAATTCTTGTCAATTGGATTACATTTTTGTTCCTTTATCAGAATAAAAATTACTAACACTATTAAAATTAAGTAATCATAAATAGCTTCAAAGCTGAATTTAGTATGAAATTCAGCTTTCAAAGGAAAGCTATTGGCACACCGCACTAACATGGGTCACTTTCCATTATTGATAATTTCCTTAATTCTCCTTCTCCTAGAATAGGCTGAAAATTTCACTTTTGCATCCTTTGTATGAACTCCCTCAGTCTAGCCAATGATGCTGGATAGGTGAGCAATGAGGACCCAGACTCTCTTAATAAGCCAGAATCTTTAGTCACCTGTGAACAACCTTATGGAGCCGTAAACATACCCAGTCATGCAATGAAAAAAATCAAGATATGCAGACTGTAAATATGACTTAAATGTACCTCTGTAATCAAGAAACATGGTATGTCCAAAGCAGCCATCACAGAAACAATAACAATGTTTACCATACACTTTTCTATTCATCTTAAAACCACAGGTCTAAGCCTTACTTAAAGCACATTAATCTGATGTTCTTCTTACATGTTTAGTTTTATGTTCACTTGAATTTTTTGTCCCACTATTTAATTTCCTGATAACACATCACTTTAATGTGTCACTCGACTTATACAATAAAAAACATGGAAAGGAAAAAAGGAAAAAGGAAGAAAAACCCCAGCAGCTTTCAAAGTCCAACTACAATTTATGTAAAATGCTTCAATGAGAAATAGATCGTCATAAAAAGACAATATTCCATGGAAGACTAGTGAAAAGCCTTATGGAGTTCAATCAGTGCTGACTAAAAGGCTATTAAGCTTTATGTAAACAATTTAGGCAATCAGTGTAGAAACTTAAGCTAGATTTTCGGCAGTGATTCAACAGGAAAGGAAATATACTAGAACTTTTTTCATGCTTTTTGGGACAAGATCTATGCCTTCTACATGTTTCCAGGTAAGTTACGAGGATAGAGGAACAGATTTTGAAAATACAGGAATATTCCAATCATACAAACCATCAAATATCTTCAAAATTAAACTTATTTTATAATCTCATAAAACAGAATACTCAGAAAAGTCTGGACTTTAATTGGTGAAGTACTTTAGAAATGCAAGTTCTAAGGAAGTTTCTCAGATTTATTGAAATTACAAGTCTGAAACATGTAACAATCAAAGATTCCCTTTTCTCTAAATTTGTCTCGTTACAGCTTTCTGTTTTTCAATAAATAAAATACTGACAATATTTCAGTAATGGTAAATGACTTGACACCCTCATAGCCATGCATTCAGAAAAACCAAGGGAAGGGGGAACCCTTGGCTGGTAACCATTTAGAAGTTCTACTGTGGCATTACCTGCCTGTACACTGCTATCACTTATCAATATTCCACTACTGTTAAAGGAATGTTGGGATATATCAGGTATAGAGAGAAGGGTCTGTGTCCAGTGCAAGTCAAAGAGGAACACATGTTTTGCTCTGTCAAATTATCAAAACTGATAAACCAACACAATTTGTAATAGCAGCATGGAATAAAATACCTATTTTAAAATAAACATATATCAAGTGTTTAGCAGTTCAGGAGACCAAGTCTTCCTAAATTAGAAAGGAGAATGATGACTGTGCTTTTCAGGGCATAAGGAAAAACTCAGAGAGAAGCTTCACTATGCAGCTGGCACTATCAAGCTGACTGCCCCACTCTATCCAAGCCTATGAAGTAATAGCTGAGGTATGGCCTTATGAATAAATACCAAGACACTCAAACAGAAGCAGCAGGTTTGGCCTTAGTCCATCTGTGCAAGAGGTGTCATATCTTTATTTACCTCAGTCCAGCATTACTTGAAACTAGGCATAAATCATTTACCAAGCATCTCAAAATGATCCTGGCAAAACAAAAACAAAAATTCTTTTAGAAAAGTGGAGATGCTTTTCCTAATGTATAAATATATGGGTTATAATTTGAACATAAAACCTTGCATAGCTTTTGATGTTTTCTAAAGCACTTAACAAAAGTGTGACTGAATGTTTTAAATAATAAGCTTATGCATATTAGAAAAATTAAAATCTGAACAGAATCCACAATTTTTCATTACTAGCTTCAGGTAAACCACAATTACCAGGCATTCTGCTGAAAATAAGATCCCACAAAAAGTACTTCAGATTATGAGCACAACATGGCCATGAAAGCATATCCTAGTTCATATAAGTTTTAAGAGTTCTCTTAATGTTTAGCAACAAACAGTGGTCACCATGAGACAAGGGCTCACAAAGGGAAACTGTCACTTGATATGAAGCTCTCACTGATGAAAGACACAATGCAGACAAACAGATTACACCTTTCAAAAAAATCCAAGAGCAAAGCAGACAAGATTAGTCCAATTTACCCAAGAGAGGTTCACACAGGCAACATTACAACAACCTGATCTCAGGAAATAAGAATTTGCTGGTATTTAACTGCAAAGAGGGTGTCTTGGAGAAGACCTACAAATCCACATGCCAGTGCAGAGCACCTCCAAGGAAATAACATGTGGACAGCAAACTCTGCCGGTTGATAAAAAAAAAAAAATGCAGGACTGTAAATTCACATTTTACAAATTGAACTCAATGAAATCTTGATTTAAACATGTCCTCCTAAGTAGACACTATATTTTGAAGAAATCTCAGCATCCTTAAGTCTGCTCACCAATCTAGAAATCTGTGAAGAAGAAAATACAGAACAAAAAGCCTACAAATGTTTAATTCTGACAAATAATTTTGAAGTAATATTACAGAATAAAATAATCTGATAGTTTTACACTTTTTTGTGCTTTTATTTTTTATCATGGAATTTAGACAGACCTGGAAATCAATGCTTTTCTTCTGTTTGTTTAGAAAACAGAGCCCATAGTCAAAATAATTCTTATGTGGCAGAAGTGAAAGGATAGAAAAAAACCTCTCCCTGTTCTACAGCTATTAGCTCTGGAGAAGCTATTTTGCTCTCACTTGGGTATATACAGAAGATTGGGAGGTACCAATCACTCTCATTCTATAATTTGTGTTGCATTTTAATTTTTACGAAGCGGTACTCAAGTAACCTGAGAGCTCAGCAATTCCAGCAGGGTTAGCGTGAGTTCTCTCCTGGCTTGCTGTGTTACCCAAATCTGATCAAAGGACAAGGACTCCAGAAGCTTGTCCAGCTGTGGTTTTATAATGACACCATTAGGTTTTGCTCTATAATCAAGGTCCCTAAAAGTCTGTGTAGCTTCAGGCTTAATATCTGCGACAAGGTTAACTGAAATCTGCAGCAAGGATAACTACTTTAGCAGATTGTATCAGCAGGAAATATTTAAACACTATTTAAAAGGATTTTAAATAAGCAGATTTTATTTAACACTGCACTAATGCACTGCAATAGAAAATGATACAACAGAGCTGCTACAAATAAACATAATGCTTTTACCCTTACCCTGGCCCCCTCCCTTCTAAATTCCCCAGATCTGTATTATTAAGTCCAACGAGTGCACCAGATCTTTCTGTCTGAATTTGAAATACCGGAACGCCAGGCTCAGACAGCCCATTTGCCCTTTGGTTTTGTGCCTGCTGAATCTGCATTCTGGGTCTGTGGAATTAATTACGATAGCACCGGTCACCGGCAATGTCAGTGTCGCCAGTTCAGGTGTATCAAATGTGCTTTCCTATAGGCCTAGAACTTTTAGAGAAAGGCAACTTCTCCTGTAAGACAGGTGTACCCTGCCCTCTAGTGCCAGGTGCACCTATAGATGTTCACTTAAATGAATACTGGGGCCAGAACAAAGCCTGATGCAGCAGGCATTCTCCAGACATCCTGGAAAACACAGTATTTGCCGTGTGACTTATCAGCTGGATGTGTTGCTAAACCAAATATAAAGGGTCAACCTGGCAATATTGCCCAGTACTGCAAGACCCTAAAATAAGGGTCAGACACTGGGGCATGTCTCATTGGGTCACATGCAAGACAGATAACCAATTCTAACTGCAGAGAGATGAAGACTAACTTTAGTTGCTCACCATGGTGTTAGAGAAATCTCTGCTTCACAAAAAAAATGACGAATTGTAACATTCAGGGCTACATAAACCTAGCACTAACATTGTATTCAATAGCAAACAACTCTTTCCAAAACACTCTAGTGAAAGAACAGACAAGGTGCATTGGGTATTTATATGTATTTCACTGCAACCTGGAAGATGGGAAATAAACTCATACTAGAGGACTACAAAATTTCTGTTGTTTGTCCTTAAATAGAAAAGCTGCCTGTCATCCTTGAGCAGGACCTAGCACAAATCCTTAGGGTTGGAAATTGTTGTTTTTAAACCTGACTATAGCTGAAGACTAAATGAAAAGTAACCATGAGAATGATGTCTTAAACATAGGATAATAATGATTTTTCTCAGTGGTTCATCTTGCAATGATACATCTTACTGCAATTATCTTCTACATAGAATTCTGTGGATTTCCTTGCTCAAATTGTTTCACTTGGCAGTTAGTACAATACTGATATTATGATGGATTCTGCTTTTATTATCATGATCTATCATTTGAAACAAGCAGTAGTATTCATAGGGGTAAAAAGGACAAAAAAGTTTGCCAATTTTTCAGTAAAATGTAGCAATTCCACATGGCTGTGCCTGGTGTGTACTGTAATCACTACAGGTTTAGGGCAACATAAAAAATACAGGTAGTAATTTGAGATTCTCCCATTTTTTAAGTTCAGATATGTTAAGCCCTGATTGAACAGATGTCAAACATCTGTCTCTTCCTCACAGAAAAACGAGGCTCCCATTCTAACCCGGTTTTGTAGGATCAGTCTTTCCACACTCAGGTCAAATCACAATTTGTGTAAGCTAAAACTTAGTTCATTCTTTCAGGAAAAAAAATATGAAGACGGCTCTTTCTCACCTTTTCCAAGGCTCTCCTTAATAATTTGCTCAGAAAACCGGCACAAAGTACTCTGTCACAAATTTTTATAAACTCTTGGGCATATAATTTAGGATAACTCTATACTCACTTAACTCAGCTGAGGATCTGCCCTTGTATCATAGTTGACACAATCTCTTTCCTGAAAAACTGGAAATGCTTCTTTCAGGTTGGCAGAGAAAAATACGTTTCATACAGCTGAGTCTTAATAAGAATATCTTCCTTTTAAAGATTCATGATGAGAACCATTAGATTCTGCTAGGAAAATTATACGAACACAATTTGTTAACACTGTCAAGTACCTAGTGCTGCAGAAAATGCAGACATACATCCTCAGTGCCAAGCTCAGGGCAAAGACAGATTCATACTGTCTTGTTTTGTTTTGTTTTCTAAAGTATCTACAAAGTAATTTCCCTTTGTAAATATGTTAGGCAATGAACAACTTAGCCCATCAAATGCTCAACATTTAAGAACAGAGGAATATTTTGCTCTAACCTTTTTTCTGAAGTTTCTTCACATCAATAAGGTTGCCAACAAAACAAAACTGGGCACTTGAGTCACATCTGATTATCATTGCCTCTGCTTATGCTATAACATTTTGCATTTATTAGACCACCTTTCTGCTGGTGGTATTGGCACCATCAGCTCAGGCCACTGCCATCTATAACTTTTCAGGATAAAACCCACCCTGTTGCCTCTTTCATCTAAGGAAGGTAGAAATTTTTTGAGACTAATTTAAAGAGAAGACAAGAAGGAATACCTTGCATAAATTTTTAAATATTTTTAAAATAATTACATTAAGAAACCTCCATATTTCAAAGTAGAAGCTTCAGTTTTGTCTGGGTTTGGTTGGATGAGAAGAATATTTTCCTCTTCACAGGAAAAATCAACTCAAATTTTCCTAAAATCAAAAACGTTTCTAAGATCAGTATGTTAGGAGCTCTGAAGATAACCGTACACCTCCTCACAGCTACCAGTCATCTACAGAACAGTAAGGTATGAAGGTTTGGGGAGCAGAACCCTATTGCAACTACTGTCCTGAGCTGCAGATGTTGGTTTTGGCTACAGGAGCTTCTGCACTCACACACAGAGGAACAAAGAATGAATATGTGAATGGATTCACACAGCCTAAGTTCCACCTCAGATCTGTCACTATTTCCTCCTGGCTCGTCCCTTGGAGATTATTTTCCTCTTGGCTTGTCGATTGGAGTCATTAGGCTTTCACTGGAATATAGGATGTGAAATACAACCCAGATTGCATGAGGAAGTAGAACATACACCACATAAATCAAATGCATAAAGGTGGGAGGCAGAAAAATCCCAGACAGACAGATAATACAGGTGTTGTGGTAGAGGGGCTGGCTTCATTTCAGTGCTCTGTTACTCACAACACAGAAACCAAATTTGTCAATACGGGGAAAATATTTAAAGGCACTAATGGATGATGGATGCCTAATGGGTCTCCTTTTTCAATGTGGTAAAGTGTACATTTGCCATATGTGCTTTTAAAGGGTTTCCTTTTTAATTACAGCTCAACCCCTAGAGGAAACAAACACTTGAATTTCCATGAAAATCAATGAGTATTTCAAGTCCTCAACAACTCTCAAGATCAGAAATTAAGCTAACAATGTATTTGCCATTATGGTGTTGAGAAAACATATCCCTCCTCAAGTTATGGATGAATTAGTATGGGCCTAAACTGATTGCACTTACCATGCCTGAAATGAAAGTCAGTGAACTACTAATTTTCAGGCAGAATTGATGTCTCCTTAAACAGAAAGGTTTAGAAAACCACCACATTTCAATAGACACAGCACATCAAAATCACAGAGAGAATCTATGAATTTCTGGTATAGACTACTGGTCAGGAACTAAGTTCTATAGTTATTAAATTAGGAAAATAATTTTGGTGAGTAAAAAGGAAGCAGTTATCAGAGACAATGAACTTTGTTTCTCTGTTTAGGGTCAATAGCATATTGTCTTGAGGCAGTAAGTCACCAACATCACTAGTAAAAATGCTGAAAAGAAAAGGATAATTATATGGAAAAAGCCAAGACATGTATAACATAACACTTGAAAGCCAAGAGATGGAACTTTTCATCATAAAACAGTTACCCTTGCAGAAAAAAAAGAAGATTGTGTTATACCTCTTTCAAAGCTAACCTACAAAGTGGAAAATCCTGGGCTCTGAAAGGAAGCAAAATCAGGTCAAATTAAAGATATATGCAGATCTTGCTTAGATCTTGAATAAACCTCATTCACAGGGACCAGGATTTCTAGTGACCCAAATCCCAGTCTGCTGGCTCACATTGCCACTTCTCCCTCAGGCAGAGTGAGAAACTGGCAGCTAAATACAATGGAATCAAAGTAAACAGACTGATCTCCACTCCACATTCATAATGGTAGGCTGGAGTGGCTCTTGTGGTGTACTGCTCTTGTGGGTGTTGTGCTATGCCACAGATCAGTACAGTCTGATCAATCAGCCTTCTCTTTTAAGTAAGACTTTCTGGTCTCTTTAGATCTATGTCTGTCTAAAAATTAATTGAAATCAAAGTCATTAAATGCTGAATAGGACCAAAAATATAAACATTTCTAGTAAAATATAAGTAAGAGCTACGAGAGCTTCTCTAGGAAACATGAACCAGATGAGATTTCCTCTGACTACTTCTGCTGAATGTATTCTGACATACCATTCAAGATTTCAGGGTAGAAGCCTTATGTTTTTCTATATTTTCAATGAAGAATTAAAAAATTTACTTGACCATAATTCCTATCAATGAGCATTCATTCTGGCTATAATTCAGTTTACAATCAGACATGAATCTAAAATCAACCACCTAAAACACATTATGGTGAACATTTCCTCAAATGTTTTATATTGCTTGCCCATTTATAACCAGGTTGGAGATGAACATAATGGTAAAGCTACCTGTGATGAACTTTCCGTAATGATTTCAGTAAGATTGGAAGCACGACTCAAAAATTTTTAAGAATGGTGCTATGATACGGCAAGAGATTAATGGAAATCTTGCAAAAAAAAAGATAAATGGCACTGCAAGAATACCAGAAAACTGCAGAGATGGGGGGGAAATTAATTGAACCTACACTTTTGATAAATATTTATTTTTTGCAGAAGAAAAATGCACACTAGTTTGAGCTGTCATTATGCTAACCTATATCCTATTTTTCATATTATTAGTAATACATAATGTGGTAGTTTATATTCAAAAATAAAACCAGAATGTATATACCTCATGTATTTATCCAGAAATACACTAAGGTTACTATGGTTACGAAAAATCCATTACCTTTGAATACAGAATGAAAAAGTTTGACTTAAAGTGTGCACTATTTATTATAGCGATCATCAACAGCCTTCAGGAGGTTCTCTAACTGGATTCATTTTTCAGTGTCAAAACTGACCCACCACACCGGTACCTTATGGCCTGTGCAAGGCAAAGAAATTTGAACTATATGAATTTTTAAATATGTTTTATATTAACTCAAGATGCAGAAGTGGCTTTGAATTTTAAGGCCTTACATTAAAAAGAAAGTAGGGTCTTGGTACCCTTTTTCCCCTGAGTTGTCCAATATGAAATGCTCTATTTTCACTTGTACCTACTAACATATACAAATTCTGATGGGTCCAAAACAGTGCTTGTGTTGTGCTATGATACTTCTAGCTCCATATTTTGCTCTTTTGTTGTGTGTTGGGCTTTTTTTTTAATTTTTGATGTTGTTGTTTGAATAATAGCTGAGCAAGTAATTTGGATAATTCATTAAATTACACCAATTACGTTAAAATAGAAAGTCAGATTATCATGCTTCACTGTATTGCCAAATAACGGGCACTTAGCTTCTATGTAATAGTTTAAGAGTACTGATATAATTTCACTATTGGCACACAGCATAATTATTATCAGAAGAAAATTGATTATGAGTTTGTATTTTTAATAAATGAATTAAACACAGGCTATTCAGATAAGCAATGTGGTATCTCTGTAATTAAGAACATTTAAGGAAGTCAGTAAGAAAAACTACCAAACCAAACCATACAAAATATGTTGTCTTCAACAGCTTACAGTTTACTTGCTTTGAGAGCTAGATGGTATGAGATCAAAATGTTATAAAACCATTAAAAAGATGACTCAGATCCTCTGAAAGAGGCACAAGATTTAGCTACACCATCCATGGTGGTGTTAACTTCTGTGAGCGCCAACAAAGAGTAAAATACTTTAAAATATTAAAGGCATCAGGGATTAAAGTGCATCCAGCCAATTTTAGAATTATTTTTCTTTTCCTCTGAAATAAGAAGGGGTCAATCATAAAATTATTCATATCAATTATGAGATACACATCTGACATGCTACCTAGGAGAGCACTCACCTTTTACAACATATTTAGTTCCATTTCCAGAGTAAATTGGTATTCCATTCATATATAAAGTATATTGTGTAATAATGCCATTTGGTGTTTTGGGTGGACTCCAACTCATCAGCAGAAATGTGGGAAAGGATATTGCTGTGGGTGATTGCACATCTTCAGGGGCTGGTGAAAAAAATGTATAATGTTATATTATATTGTCTTTCCACAAATAATAAAGAATTTCAATGAGAAGCTACTACCAGAAAGATTTTTGGTAAAGCTAAAATTTCAGAAGAGATTTTATGTCTGCAACATACCAGAATTTTGACAAGTCTCCTATATTAGTGAGGATTTCTAGCCAAACAGAAACTTCTATGAAATATGGCAATATACTCTTTGCTTTTAGAAGAGTAATTATGCTTCTATAATTTTACCTTTCCAGCTTGATAACACTGAGCAAGGTGAGGGGTATGTGATTTTAGTGCAGTCCTTTTGTATTTTCTCTTCCTTCATGCTTTTTATTCCTTAGTACAAAGTGATCATTCCAATCACAAATGCAGGTGATGTGTTCTTAGGCACTACCCCTTATTTCAAACTTCTCATAATTCAATACACTTAGTAATGTTTGTTTAATGTAGATTTTATGTATATAATATACTAGAAGTTGGCAATGGATAATAATTTAGGAGTCGAATACTTTCACTGTTCCAGTGAGTTATATATTAGAAGCACAAGGAATCCCACCGAATATTGCAAGAGGAGCAGAGCTGAGGCCTTAGTCTGGGAGAAATATCTTGTAATTTACAAGCTCTGTGCTAGCAATTTAAAACAATAACTAGCAGTGCCTGGCAATGTGAAAACAATATAAAGTAATGAATGTTTCAATAGGGAAACAGGGATAGCTGGAGGGTGTGATATGGTGTCTGTATTCTGTATCACCAATTTATTGTTACTAAGAGCATGCAACAAGAGCGTCCAAAAATAGAAATTCCAGACATTGACTTTTTGTTCAATTCTTCTGAAGGATAAAACACATGTTCCCCATGGCCTTATTCAATCTCTGGGGGGGGAAAAAGAATCTACTCTTGCCTAAACCATCCCAATGACAGGTAAAGATTCCTGCTTTATTCACTAAGCTGAGAAAATAAGACAAACAATTTATTTTTAATTACTATGTCACAGCAGAAAGAAATACACAAATTCTGTGTTTCATGTTTATATCTCAGGGTCCATTAACTACTTGGTTGTCAGAGGCTGCACCCTTTCAGGGAGAAGGCCACTGGACAATCTCAGTTTATTCTGAACATCCAAGAGGCAATAATTGGATTTTGATTTGATTGGTGTTGCTGGCAGTTATTAACATGGTCACACCAAAACTGCAATGTTGGACTGCAATTTTCGGTACTGTCCTCATCAAGACAACGCCTTGCATGACGACCTGCTTTGGCAGTGGTTCAACACTACAGCATCCTTTTAATTATTATGGCTATAATTCACATGACTTCAAGCCAAAATTTTATTGGCTTTATTGGTATTGCATTACAACCTAGTTTACATGAGAAGATAAAACAAAGAACTGTGGGAGGGAGGGAATTTTGAAAACTACTTTGCATCATGGAAGACTAACTACAGTCCAATAAATACATATCAAAGTCTTCATTATTCTACCGGTGTAGATTAGGAGTAACTGATTCTTTTAACTGGATTAACATGGCTTTAGGATGACAGAACCAGGAGATATGAACTTTATGTTTAATTGAGAATGAAGTTAGACATGTCACTGATATTTTTGGGGCATTTATTCTAGTAATTGAAGTGCATTACATATCAGCCTAGACTCTAAAGTCAGAACTGAAAGTATTTTTTCTTTCTTTGTGCTCTAGTTCTTACTGCAAGCATAGGAAGCATTAATTTACACCCACAACCTTTAAGTTTGAGCACAACAACATGTAGAACTGTTTAGAAAAAAAAAGGGAGAATTTGAACAGCAATTAATAAATAACTCAATCAGCATTTGGCAGTTTCATCACACTGAAATAATTGTTGCCTATTGCTGGTGTTTAGTGGTTAAAAGAAACCATGGAAATCAACCGTTTGATTCTCAATTTCATACTGTGCCATACAATCAATTCTTTTTAGTCAGACTGTCTCTAGATTTACTTCTGAGCCATAGTAAAATGAGGAAGCTTTCATTAATCTTTCAGATGCTTCATATTAATGACAAGGCTCTTGCATGAACAATGTAACAGCAATTAAAAAGCCCATTAATCTGCATTACAGCTATTAAAGATGCATGTCATTAAAGGGTATGGAGTTTGATTCATTTTCGCACCCCCCAAAAAATGGAGCAATTATGGTCTGGCAATGCACTTTGTCATCAAATTAGGTTGGGGTTTTCCAGCAAATGGCTTTGCAGCGTTTAGCTCTTCTCCTGTTTTATTATTCATGACTGAAATGTGGAAGTCAAGACCTTTGAAATTACTTTACCTTCTTGTGGAGTGGAGATGTTCAATGCGTGCAAGCTCTCGGTACAGCCAGCCAAAGTGCAAGCAGTTAGGGTTACAGCATAGTTTGTGAAGGGATGCAAGCCTGACAATATGCCTGGAACACAGGAAAGCAAGGTGTTATGCATGTACAGTGTACAGACTGATGACACGCAGACACACTCACAAAGGAAATAAAGGTTTCTGTTACAGGCTTCCACTGTTACAAGTGGAAAAGGAAAATTAATTTAAGGTTTCATTCTTATTATCCATTACTTAAATTTTGCAAAATAATTTAAAAGTAAATGTTATTTTATTCCACTTAATACTAATTGTAATAAGGATGCAGCTATGTTTCTTTAGTTATGCTCACTGAAACAGATTCTATTTCAAAACTGAGGTGTATATCTTAATGTAACAATGACAGTGAAGGAATTCTTTTCTTAATTCCTGTTTCACCAAGTTTTTTCAGTTATTCATTTTGTTTTTCCAAAGAATTTTCACTGTCTCCCAGAACAATTTTTTTTTAATGCTTCCTCTCCAATGACATCCTTATTCATCCATAAACAGAAATAACTTTTTTTATGAAACATCCCACTTGTCTTCCATTACTTCAGTGGTAGCATATAGACCATACATTTGCTGTACTACTACAGTAACATAATTCAGGTGACATAATACCCAAGGGTTTACAAGAAAAAAAGATCTGTGATCTTATTCTATTTCAGGCCCTGCTTATGTTAGTGAAGTTACTAAATTCCCACATATCAATCAGCTCCTTGTTGTAACAAATGCAACAAATCACTCCTTACCTCTTCAGGATATTTTGTAATATGTTGGGCTATAATATACAGAAGGATTACAAGGGGAAAAGTTTAGTTTACAATAATTTTCAGAAACATCAGGAGTTCCCATTTCAAAGTAGGTCCAACAATAACGTAATATGGAATCTAAATGCAGAAGTAATTTTAAAAAGGCCAATTCATGCCAAGTTTTATTTCAAACTATGTTATTTCAAAACTGTCCTACACTGAAATTTTGCAAATCAGCTTAAAAAACAACAGTACCTCAAAGAACCATAATTTCTGGCCAAATGTCTCATACTACAATAAGTCTGAAAATCCCTTCAGTATTACATGTACACAAACAGGTAGACAAAATTAGTCTTTATTATTACTCTTCATTGGATTACTACATTAAAAGAATGCAACATAATTGCCTATCATTAAAAAAAAAAAAATTCTTTCCCCACATAAGCCCTTTATAATCACAAAAAAAGTCTAGAAAATTTGATGTTGGAAGTCAACAGTTACAGCACAAATATATTATTTTCTGAGTAGAACCATCAGTCTGTAAATGTTTATATTGTGTTTACTAATAGGTGTGTTCACATGGAATATATGAGATTAGCTTTCACTGAATTAGTAACGTTTGTGCCTTTTCTTGCAATCAATCAAAAAACTTCAAAGGTTGGCATTGCAATGATCTTTCTATTTGAATTCTCTGAGGTGCAGTTCTACTCATACAAATGGAAAGATATTCATAAGTAATCACTTTTACTTCAGAGTGGTGTTAAACTAAAACCAGTTGATGAGCATCTGCTTGCTCTGGTTATAGCTTTGATTTTGCAAATCCCCAGGTAACAGTGGAAAGCTGTACTGACATCTTACTATCCAATGTAAGTGTGACAGGAAAGAAAAAGAATGCTGTGTCGGCCACGACCAAAGAAATGTGCCTGTAATCTTCCTATGATGGAAGGCATTTTTAAGAGCCATCAAAAAGCAGAAAATGGGAAGCAATGATGTTTCCATAGAATGGTTTGGGTTAAAAGGGTCCTTAAAGATCATCTAGTTCCAATCCCCCTGCCATCAACAGGGCAGCATTCCACTAGACCAGGTTGCTCACAGTCCCATCAAGCCTGGCCTTGAACCTTTCCAGGGATGGGGCAGCCACAGCTTTTCTGGGCAACCTGTGCCAGTACCTCACCATGCCCACAGAAAAGAATTTCTTCCCAATATCTAATATAAACTTACCTTCTTTCAGATTAAAGCCACTACCCCTTGTCCTGTCACTACACACCCTTGTAAGAAGTGCCTTTTCAACTTTCTTGTATGCACCCGCTTTAGGCATTACTATGCCTGTAAAGTATTGGAAGAATTAAAAGTATTGGAATCCGCAATAAATTCAGCACTGACATTTTGTTAGTAAAAAACCATCTTTTTTTGAAAATGACTTAGCACAAACCAGTTATTTCCAGACCATAGAGGATTAAACACAGGAAACTCTAAAAGGCACTATTGGAATTACCTTCCACAAATAAACACAAGATGAAACCAAATCCTCTAACTGTGACATTTAGAAGTTGTCAGCCAAGAGGAGCATGGCATAGTGTATGTGCCATCTTTCTATTCACTCTGCTGTGCTTTAGGAAGCAATTTAGTTTTATTTGTACGTTTAGCATTTGTAGCACTTGTTTCTTATGATGCAGTGAATTAATGCTCCTTGCATTTCTGGATAGAAGACATTCTGTAGGGTTACCAATGGCTTCAGGCACTGAGAGCTGCAGTAGGACATATCCAGAAAGACACCCGTATCTGTGGAAGGTTTATATTGGGCCATTTGGTTTACTTTTGACAAAGTTGAAAGGTTTTACATAAAGTACCTGCAGCACTACAGAGTTCACATTATATAAATAGGTTTGTGAAAGGCAGCGAGAATTTGCAAGGAAAAAAAAAAAGAAAAAACAAACCCTTTTTTCTACAGGAAGATTATGTTAAAAAAATCATTCAGCAAAGGCAGCAACTTAAAAACCAATTTGTTCATTTCCTAATTAATGTTTTTCTTTCACATGTACTCTTGCACTATTTTCTTTCAAAAAGAAACAGATGTGCATAGGTAGGCAAGAGAAAGTGCACAGATTTTATTTACATACTTCAGCAAACTACTTTTTTCTCAGCTGCCATCCTATCTGTTTGGCCAGCATCCACTGTAATCTGTTCTCCTTCATTATGTTAATCTGTGGGCGGAAAGATTTCTGTCATCTTCAAATCGCTTGTACAGCAATGGTAAACACCTTGGCCTGTCTGTAATTGGACAGGTGTCTGCATTGGTGTCACCCGGCTTTTAATTCAATTAAAGAACTGGCTGCTCTGCTCTCATTACCCACTCATTTCCTCTGCACTTTCAGTCAGTCAGTGAAATTTACACTCAGCACCTGACTATGTTGAAACACCAAGTCAGCAGTCCCATAGCAAAGATCATCACTGATACGTGTGAATTAATTTAAAGCGCAGCAAAACAAATTTTGCCGTAAAAAATAGCCTATGATCCAATGAAGTTGGGTGACAGCTTTAAAAAAACTTTCCCTAACTCCTCCATTATCACACTCTCAGACTGGCATCTCTTGTCTATACCCAATAATTGCTGATCTGATGAGAATCCATAAGGCTTTCCAAGATGGGATGCTAACAAAGCAAAATTTGGCCACACTTGCATGCAATCTATTAATGCTAACAGCAGAGAGGTAGATAAATTGTCACTTTGATCAGGAGATAGAATTAGAGACATCATCAATATTTAAGAAGAGGGTCAGGCTCCCACATTTGGGATATGAGTCCCATGCATTCGATCTGCTACTACAGAGCAGTTGAATCCACCTAGGCTCAAAATTTACATCACAGACTCTGTTCACAGCCTTAAAATCCACATGGGGAAGCGAAGACGCTAAATCATTTTAACACACCACTCCTATCTGCCCAAAGAACCTCTGGAAATAAATTAAAGTTCTAACACAGACATTTTGACACAGTGACCCCATGAAACTGAATAATGTCATTTGTTAAATATGAATGTAAAGTTAACAGTCTAAAAGAGTGATCTGGAATCACACCTAGAACATTAAGCCCACTTTATATGCAAAACTAGTATTTAATTCTCTATACTTTTATTTAAATGGTCTTTAATTATTTGCAATATTGAAAGTTGAGGTTTAGAGTTGTATAAGAGAGAAAACGCTAAGTTCACTCTAGCAGCTAGGGGATAACAACATTGATATGGACAACAGAAAAGGGGTCAACAATGAATTTATGGTAAAATGGCTGTGTGGACTAGTCACAGTTAGTTTCATCTTTATATTCACTCTATCCATCATTCTAAAGCATACAGTATATAAGAAGATTAGCTTCTTCCCTTTATTTCACTTTTCCATATAGCAGACATTTCTTTTGTTCAGTACCTCTAAAAGAGAGGTCTTATACCTTTAGGCAATACAGCCATATTCCACAGCATTCTGGCAGATTTTGAGTGGAAAAGATAGCACTTCTCATCAACAAGAAAAAAAAATGGTATGATGGCTAATATTCTGTTCACAAAAATTGAAAAATAGATTCAGAGGCAATTACAGTATTATAGCAATTTCCTCATCCAGTTAAAAGAGTTCTATGAACGCAGCTGCTTTACTGTTCCAATCTGTCATCCTACTGTTTCATGAAGTTGTTTCAAGACTTCCGCAGGTCTTCGTAGATGAAAAGACACACTTGCTTATGGCAACTTAAAGAGCTTTTACTCTGCATAATGAATTGGTTATACAAATATAAATTGAGATTAGGTTTCTAAAATATATTTACTGGTGGAGCCTTCCCAGAAAAACAAAACCATTCACTTACATGCACAACTCACCCAAAAAAAGCTATTTAATCTTACAGATATAACACAAATGCTAAAGTTCTTTTTGTCACTTCCATAAAAAATGCATTTAGCTATCATGTTGAAAAAGAACTATTTTACAATGCTAGTTAATTCTTTTAAACGGTAAATTTAGCTAATTTTAATCATAAACAGACATCACTTTCATATACAGCCTGAAAACTCTGCTACTGAATGCTAAGGTTCTGAACAGAGCTTACCACACAAATTCTACTTGTTTCACAAGCTGAGTGTATTTTTTGGCCAAAGGGACTTTCTATGCCAGACTTTTTCATTGTTTTCTCCCTAATATGCTATTTCATAAGGACCTATTTTGAAACACACCTATTGCAATTGAAACAACATTTGACATTTAGATTTACCTTAACTCTTGTTTAAGCTTTAAAAACAAAAATTACCAAATCTCCCCTTCCCAAACCTAGACAGTTTAGCAAACTTGAATGCCTGAGGTCATACAGCATCTGTCCAACAAAGTCACTTGTGTGTCGAGATGCATCATTGCCACAGTGCACTTAATCACAGTCCACTGATCAGAAAAGGAAGTCCTCAACTGACTTTGTTTTTGACAGATTGTAGCAAAAACTATTTAAGTACATGTGTCTTCTACATATGCATTTCTGAACTGAAAGCCTGTGCACATCAATCTGTCGCATACATCTGCATTTTTAAAGCATCTTCTAAGTATAATATGAGCCATAAAATGTTGAACTACTGAACACGAGGGCACATATTTTGACTCTTTGTCTTATAAGAACAAACAAAAGTTTTACTTTAGTCATTGATTTAGGTGGCTTGCAAGACCCTTTTTTTCCCCAACAGAAATATTTCATAACAAACCATACACAAGCTCCACTGACTTTGAAGATGCAAGTCAGGGTTCAAGGAAACCTGTTACGTTCCCCATAACACAGGGCAATGCTCTAGCTGCTTCAATTTGCAGAAAACCTTAGTCCAACAGTGCAATTTTGCACCAAGAGTTAAATAACCACAGAGAGTACTGGTTCTGTAATATCTATCACTATGTTACCCTTGATCATTGCAAACAACTTCATCATTGCTCATTTTATGCAGTATGATTAACTTTAAAAGTTTGCAGAGAGACAAAAAAATACTCTTTATTTTTTTTGCAAATTTTTTTAGTATGTCTATAAAAACATATAATAATCCTTTCTGTCCTGAAAAACATTAAGGAATTGACTTCTTTTCATTAATAAAAGTATTGGTATGTATCTAAGCATTGACGCAATTTTGATAAAATGTTCAGGTTTATTTAATCAGACAATTTACATTTCATATGAATAAATTTATACGACAGCATTGGACTGTAAACAAGATTCATTTAGGTCTAAACTCAATCAAGTTTGAATCTTAATATTGTAGAATATTAATATAATTTATGCTTTAAAATTCATATATTGAAAAATATGCCACTAGTCTGCTAAAGCCAGCTAAATGAAAGGAGATGGGAACCTACATTCTGCCACTCTGACTTAGAGTCATTAGGAGCTCAAGCACCACCTGACAGCTCACAGAAACCTAATGGGCATAGACAGGTCTATCAGCTACCCCATGTTGCAGTAGCTGCCCCAGTCAAACTGGGATCTGAGCAGGGGCTGGGGCACAGCTCCCAGTATGTTCCTTCTCCTCCTCCCATCAAGAAAGAGGTGCCTGCAAAGGAATGTGAGAGACACGTCAAATCTCCTTATGACACCCACTGGGACAAAACAGGCCAACAATGAGCATCACAGCCCATCATTACATGGATCTTGGTGTACAACACCCCTTTGTGTGGAAAGGATCTGTACAGCCTTCCAGATCTAACTCACTGTGTCACAGCTCTGTAAAGTACATACCATCCTTCTTCTGGGAAATATTTACACATCTTCTGTCATCTATCCCTGCTTCTGACCAAAGGTCACTTCTACAAAATTATGATAATGAGAAATAATCTATTTGAAAATAACAGCCATTTTTGTACTCAACATAGTTTGAGCACCTGATGAAGCAGCTCTCAAAAACTGTATTTTCAATGCTAATTTCCAGCTTTTATTACTTTAAACATTAGTTGTAAGCAAATATAAGTTAAATATATCAAACCTCTTTAGTGCATTGTAACTCTTTGTATAGCTCATGTACAACACGAAAAGTTATAGAACATTAGAAATTTGTCTCAGCTTGGAGCAGGGACTTGGGAGTCCTCTTAATTCTCTGGCCCTACATACATTACATTAGTTGGTTTTCAATCCCTTACTATACATTTTTTTAAAATCTCCTATCTCAGCATAGGAATGTTTTGAGTGTAAAATACTTGTGCAAACCAAGAGCTTTCAAGTAATTTCAAGTGCATGAAAGCATTACCCAAGCAATTCTTTAACAGTTTCACATGGAAACTCCCCATTGGCAGCAAATTGCTTACAGGCCCCACATTGATTAAATAAGCCTGAAGAAAACAGCATTTTCTAAGAGCCATCTCAGACAGACATCCCTGAATCCTGTCAGAGGCAGCGGTCAGGGTGCAGGAGCCAGTCCCAAGGCCGAGGCTGCTTGGGCAGTGCCAGCTGGGGCCTGGCAGAACTCTTCCTGAGAGGGAGCATCTTTCAGCCAGCAGCACTTCCCAGAGCATGGGTGTTTGCCAGCCTGGGAGCAGGCTTCCCTCAGTCCAATGGCCCCACTGTCCAGCCCTGGCTGATGTGTCACTGGCAGGTGGCCCCATCTCCTCTTCTGAGAGACTCTACAGATAAAGTGCTTTCAAAACCAAGGCACAGCCCAGGCACTTTGATTAACCACATTAAAACATTAAATTAACTTTTTCTGAGATATTCATCTGCCGAGAATAAAAGACTAAAAGGTGAAAAGTAATTACAAACACGTGTCATGGGAAGGAGGGAATGGCAGCTATTGACAACAATTTTCTTGTTACCACGTGTGCAGCCACATCAGCCCTTGGCAATTGCAGCAGTGACAGAGGTGGGATGAACTGCAAAATCATACAAACTTGAAAGAGAAATCTGGAAGAGGAATAAATGCCAATTGCTTGTCGATTCTTTTGCAGCATATAATAATATTTCAATATTATTTGTAGGTATCATTAGCGTTCCTCACTGCTCATGTTTGGGAGCCTGTCATTTAGAGGCTGGTCAATCTCATGAATTCTACAGTGAGAGAGGACGGAATTTTAAAATGGTTTTTTAGCATGTGCTTGACAAGAGAAGCATCAGAGGATTGTGATCAGTGGCACAAAACCTGGTTAGAGGCCAGAGAGCTGGGGTGTATCCCGGGGGTTGATAACGCGGCAAATGCTGTTCGACATCTCCATTAATGACCTTGACAATGGGGGAGGTGTGCACCCTCAGCAAGTCTGTGGATGATACAAAAGGGTCACTAAGATGATAAAAGGACTGAAGTATATCTCTTATGAGAGGCTGAGGTGGGACTGATCAGCTCAGGAAGGAAAAGGCTCAGGGTGATCTATCAAAGTGTATAAACACTTGATGGGAGGGAACCAAGAAGTAGCCAGACTATTCTAAGTAGTACCCAGTGATAGGACAAGAGGGAATGGGGACAAACTGAAATACATGAATCATAGTATCATAGAATGCCCTGAGTTGGAAGGAACCCACAAGGATCATGTGTCATGATTATCTCAGGTCATTTCCAACCTAAATGATTCTGTGATCCTGTGAACTTCAAGCCCAACTCCTGGCTCTGCACAGGACAACCCCAAGAATCACACCATGTGTCTGAGAGCCCAAATGCTTCTTGAACTGTGGAAGGCTTGGTGCTGTGACCACTTCCCTGGAGGGAAAATGAAATTCCAATTGAACACAGGAAATCACTTATTTATTGAGAGGGTGGACAAACCTGGGATAGGCTTCTTATAGAGGAACATCTCCATATGTGGGGATATTTAAAACTCAACTGGACATGGTCCTGGGAAACCTGTTCAAGTTGACCTTGTTTGAGCTGGGGAAATGGACTAGATAATCCTTCCAACGCAAATGATCCTGTGATATTCTGGATTTCAAAGGTAAGTAGGAGCAAAAGCTGCTAACAAACTACACTGAAACAGTGTGTTCCAAAGCTTCTTTCATTTGTTTAAATACTGATTCTAATTTATATTCAAAATTTTGATGTCAGCATGTGGAATGCACTGAAATACATAGGAAAGCAACCCACCCTTTAGGAAAAAGATTTTTTCATGTGATGACTCCGTATTTCCTTTATTATTCTGCGAGTGTGACCAGCTGTATCCAAAGTGTATCAATGTTATTACATGCTTCTTTGAAGGCAAGATGGGCTAGCAGAGTACCTTTTGAATCCCAAAAATTTACACTCTATACTCTCTTCCTAGAATACAGATACTGAACACTACGTTGAAATATATCACCTTATCCAATAAACTCCTGGTTCAACAGTCAGAACCTCATTTTAAGGATTTAAATCTGATGAATATTCCTTTCTTGGATGAAAGTGAAAAAACAGTTTGACATTTTGGAAGATTACAAGGGTCAGATTTTGAATGATTTTGGTTGCTGAGGAGTCAGAAATAGGCATTTGAGACTGTTGGATTATGGTCATTTAAAGACCTATTTTACTTTTAATATTTAGCTCAGCTTTTCTTCTTCTTGACAAGGGTACAAGAGGTTGCCTTCTGGGAAATGGGTGAAACTCTTAACTTTTTGTTACCATGCTCTAGTTATGACTCAGGACCCTTCTGTAATTGTTCAAAAAGAATTTACAGTTTAAGTATAAACCAAAACACAACAGCTGGGCCTAAAAAGCTGCAAGGAAAAAGATAGGACAAAGAGGGTTGTCAGTGCCCTCAGACACATTTGCAAGCAGCAGATTAAGCAGTGCCTAGGCTTGACAGGGAATTAAATTTTGAAGAAGGGCATGGAAAAATACCAGAGTTTCTTCATCAGTGATCCCACTGAGAGCTGTGGTGCTTTCTTTGCTGTTGCATTACAAAGCCTGGCTGTTTGGGTTGTGTATTGGGTTTGCACAGCCTGGTTTTTGGTAGTGGGGGGGCTACAGGGGTGGTTTCTGTGGGAAGCTGCCAGAAGCTTCCACCATGTCCAGCAGAGCCAATCCCTGGCTGGCTGCAGAGATGGACGTGCCACAGGCCAAGGCTGGGCCAATTGGAAGAAGTGGTAATGCCTCTGTGATAACAGATTTAAGAAGAAAATCAAACCAATACTGGTGATGCAGTTTTAATTTTCACCAGATCAGAGTGGGGTGAGAACATGTGAGAGGAACAACTCTGCAGACACCAAGGTCAGTGAAGAAGGAGGGGCAGGAGGTGCTCCAGGCACCGGAGCCAAGATTCCTCTGTGGCCCGTGGTGCAGGCCACGGTGAGGGAGCTGTGCCCCTGCAGCCCATGGAGGGCACGGGGGTGCAGAGATCCACCTGCAGCCCATGGAGGAGCCCATGCTGGAGCAGATGGATACTTGGAAGGAGGCTGTGATCCTGTGGGAGACCCATGGAGAGATGGGCCCCATTCCTAGGCTGGAGCAGCCTGTCCTTGGAGGACTGCACCCCGTGGAGGAGTGACCCACGCCACAGCAGTTTGAGGGGGGCTGCTGCCCGTGGGATGGACTCACGTTGCAGCAGTTCACAGGGAGCTGTTGTTCGTGAGATGGACTCACTGGAGAACTGTCTCCCAAGAGAGGGACCCCACAGTGCAGCAGGGAAATGACTCCTCTCCCTGAGCAGCAGGTGAAGCCACGGGTGATGGACTGAACAAAACCCCCATTCCCTGTCTCCCTGCGCCATTGGAGTAGGAGGTAGAGCTGGGAGGAGGGAGTGGCGAGGGGAAGGTGTTTATAAGGGCTTATTTTACTTCTCATTATCCTGCTCTGATTCTGTTAGTGTAATAAATTCACTTTCATATCTTTAAGTTTGAGCCTGTTTTGCCTGTGATGGTATTTGATGAGCAAACTCTCCTGGTCCTTATCTCAACTCACGAACTCTTTGCTAAATTTTCTCCCTTCTGTCCAGTTGCAGGGGGAGTGAGTGAGCAGCTTTCCTTGGGTGCCTGGCATCTGGCCAGGGTCAGCTCAAGATGGGTTACTGTAGTATTTTCTCATGGAATACAACAACAGAATTTCTAAAGAAATGTCCCTGAAATTAGGGAGAAAACAAGCAAAAATTTTCCTTTTCAACAAGCTTAAAAGAAAAGTAAGCAAAGACAGCATCTTCTGTGGGCTTCTGTGTTTATATTAACTTGTTATTAGCCAGGAAAGATAATTCACTAGGGAAAGACACACCTTTTCCTGGAAGTCTCACATTTGTGAGTAATCAGTTCTCAATGTTCACAGACTGGCCCATCTGTGTAGTTTTCATTGAAATCAATAGACTAAGGTAAAATGACTTCAAGATTGGTGATTTAATTTTCACTTGTCTCAGCTCTGACCTCACCATGAGGACATGAATTATATATTTCATACAATGCCAAAATTGGAAAATATATAACTAAACTTTTGGGCAGCAGTTATAAATAACAAGAGGAAGTACTCCTTACGCATACAAAACTGAACTGGAAAACTTACTGCCATAACAGCTACGGAAGCCAAAAGAATAAATGTATTAAAAAAATAAAGACAATTCTACCATAGACCATTAAGCATGATGGTCCAGATGCAGCTTTCAGCTGAAGAATTCCAACAACTAACTAGCTGAATTTGTGCTAACAGGAAGACTCATTCTATGCTTAGCACATTTTTTGCATTTTCTTTCAGAGCATCTATAGAATCACAGAATATTGTGAGTTGGAAGGGACCCACATTGAGTCCAACTCTTAAGTGAATGGCCTGTACAGGGACCAAACATACAACCTCGACATCATTAGCACCATGCTCCAACCAACTGAGGTCATTTTAGGGTCATAATCTGACACAGTCAGAGAGATCAATATTTGAACACAGCCATTCTTAAGTTCTCTGGGTCATATGAGTTGAAAGTGTGCTGCTGTGTGTGGAAGGACATCCTCCCTGCCCCATAAAGCTTATCTGCTTCTTGTTAGCTGGCATGATTGTCCAAGGCATCTGCCCTGCCCTCACAAGCACCTGCTAATTGCTGAGATGGCCCACTCAGGACCACCTGGCTCCTGATGAGATATTTGGTACCATGGAGGTACAACCCTCAGCTGACAATCATCACCTTGCCTTGAAAGCAAGATTGAAAGGATAAGCTGGAATTTGTGACTGACAGTCCCTGGACTTTACAGACTATAAAAGACTCACTTAACCCTCGCAAAGCAGAAGTTTTTCTGCACACCCCTGGAAACCTGTAAAAGCCTTCTCCCCTTAAGACTGGGATGCTGGTCTTTTGTGGTAATTCTTTTCGTCCAGGCGTTGGGTGAAAGGATTCTCATGTACACGATTCTCACACTGCCATCAATTTGTGGGTAAGATACATTGAAATCCTAATTTCTCAGCTAGCAGTAACATAGGTACCTTAATATCGTGCACCGTTTTATGTGACTTAGTAGTGGTTACTTGATTACCCTGTGTAGTAAGTAATCTGTTCAAAGTCTTTGTCTGTTAACCTTGTGTCTGTTCAATAAATAATTCGTTTGTTGTAATAGGCCTAATAGGCCATTATTAAGAACTTGAGAGCAAGAGTTTTGGGTTTGGTGTGCGGGTCGCCTCAATAGAGCCACTGCCAGGAATCCTAGGAAGGCAACACTCCTCTAAAGCCCTCACTCGATTCGTAACACTGTGGCAAACAAAGCCAACAGGATGCTGGGTTGTATCAACAAGGACGTCACCAACAAAGATAAAGAAGTCATTATTCCCACTCTACTCAGTGCTGGTCAGGCCATACTTGGAACACTGTCTTCAGTTTTGGTCCACACTGTGCAAAAAAGTGGAGAGGCTGGAGAGAGTCCAGAGAAGGGCCACAACAATGATCAAAGGACTGGGAAGCCTGTCATGTGAGAAAAGGCTGAGAGAACTGTTCAGCCTTAAGAAAAGAAGACTCAAGAAAGACCTTATCAGCATATTCCAGTATTTAAAGAGTGGCTACAAAGAAGATGGAGACTCCCCTTTTATGAGGAGTCACATGGAAGAGACAAGAGGTAATGGGTACAAGTTACTCCTGGGAAGATTCTGATTGGAAAAAGGAGGAAAAATTTTCACAATGAGAGCAATCAGCCATTGGAATAATGTCCTTATGAAGTGGTGGATTCTTCATCTCTGGACATTTTTTAGATTCAGCTGAACAGGATGCTGGGCCATCTTGCCTAGACTATGCTTTTGCCAAGAATGGTTGGACCAGATGAGTATTGAGCTCCCTTCCAACCTGGTATTCTATGGTTCCATGATTTTATTTTGCATTATTCAACATCTCTCTACAACTCCCTGAATGGAGGGTGTAGTGAGGTGGGGGCTGGTCTCTTCTGCTGTGCCTGCAGTCAGAGGACAAGAGGAAATGGCCTTAAGCTCAGACAGGGGAGGTTCAGACTAGATATTAGAAAAAAAGTTTCTCTGTTCACGTGGTCAGGTATTGGAACAGGTTACCCAGAGAGGTGGTGGAGTCACCAGCCTTGGAGGTGTTTAAGAGGTGTCTGGATCTGGCATTGGGTGATGTGGTTCAGTGGTTTTGGGGTTCTATTTGTTGTAATAGACTAAAGAACCAGGATCCATTTACTGTCTTCATTTAATACAAAAGTATGTTGTACTCTTCTACCTCCTGTAAGCTGCAGGCAGGTAAGCTCTTACCTGTCCAGCCTGGTGTAGATGTTTTCATAACCCTGACACATAATCATGGCACAACACCAACAAATTTAAATAACATTTTGGTTCTGACCATCAGCTGTGAATAAGCTATCTAATCCAAATATTTGTACTATGGTCTTTAATTTCCACCAATATAATGTGCATTGCTTTATAGCATAGATAAAGAATATTGAAATCAACATGGTCATCAAAGAATTCACAGTAAGGATAGAAAGCCCATGCAGTTTTGGTATGTAAGTTCATTACTCACAAATAGTCAAGGTATTTCAAACTGGAGAAAATAAAATGCATGCAGTTTTCCCCTTGAAAATGTATACATAGGTTATGGCAGAGAAACAACATGAACCATATATACTTATGTAAAACCTATTACCTGGGCTTCAGGAAAGCAGCAATAATATACTGCCTGAGAGTTAAGACACTTTCCAAGACTGTTGTACTGACCAAACCTGAGCCAGTCCAAAGCACCAGCTTAGACCAGTGCATCGTTACCTCTTTTTAAATTGTTATGAATTACAGAACTGATGTTAGAGATAATAAAACAAACCTATTGCTCACAGTTTGTTACAATAAAAGAAAGATTTTGTACTATTGCCACATTTAGTCATCACATAACATAATCCATATTCTTGTCTGTAACGTGCTTCCTTCCCAGGAAACTTTGTAGCAGCCAGAAAAGGCTGTTTGTTAATAGAGCAGAAAGCCAAATCCATGCTATCCTGACAGGAAGAAATGTCCCAAAATGTTCTCTATGTAGCAGAAAGAGTACAGCATTCCTCCCTAAAAAAATTGACCTCGTATGGGTAAAAAGACCTAGAAACCAGGAAACGTCACCAAAGCCCATAAGCCCAAAACCCCAAATTCCTTCATTGCATAATAACCGACCGTCCCAGTAGCATCAACCACAGCATCTGATTAACACAAATGCGTGCTAGTTCCCACTGAAATCAGTTAGGTTTTTGTGGCCAAAATGAGGCAAGTATATCAAGTGCTTTCTTACATCAGGTTGAATAGTATTGCATAGAACCCACATTCAGAGATAATTTGGTTGAACAGGATGGAACAATAGGGAAGGAGGAAAAAAAATAACATATGCTAAGCAAAAACAAGCAAACAAAAAAAGCCTTTCTCCCCCCAGATCATAAATAGTTCAGGAATTGCTTTTTAGTATTTGTGTTGTATCTTAATTTCTATTGTTCTCTGAAATCAGTATCTTGCTACGAGGATGCTGACACAAATAATTACCCTTCCAAACGTTATCTATGCTGTGTATACACAAAAACAGACAGGCAGTATTTTATAGATCAACAAAAGGAGGGATAAGCATCCTGTGTTATTAGATACGGCTAAAAAATGGTACTTAACAACATTTACCTGTGAGCATACCAGCGTCAGCAAGCTCAGCACTGGTGATGGGTACAGTGGGACCATCCGCTTCATATGCTTTCAAAATGTACTTCTCAATTACACCTATGACCCCAGCTGGTTTGTCCCAGGTGACCTCAATGCTGTAACCATTTATACTGTGAACTCTTGAGGGAGTTGGCACATTTTGTGGAACTGTAGAAGGATAAAATAGAAAATAGAGAAAATGGCAGTTCTAAGGAGACTATTGCCCCTATTCTTCACTTTTAATGGCTGCAGTAAATCAGACTCAACCATTAGCATAAATACAATTTATTAGAGTTGTAACTTTTCAGCATTGATTTAATATGACTGCACATCTTGAGCTATTCAGTTTAAGCTATATTTCAAAACCATCAAAACTCCATCTACATAACATTCCTTCTTGTCTTGTTGCAATTTTCCAAAAACATTTCATGTATCAAACATATTTAAGCATCACTCACAAAGAGAGGAGGTGGACTGTATGTAGCTAACCAGCTCAGGCATTATAATAATACGACTGAATGAAGCAAGGCATTACTGCAACAGGGAAGAGCTTGTTATTTATCAGTTGGGTATCTAAGCCACAGAATGCCACAACTATGAAACAATTCTAAAAATTTGCATTCTCATTTACAGAAGTCCTTCAAAAATTAAAGCTCTTCCATTTATTTTCCGATTTCCACGATGCCATGCACCTGTCTTAAGGCAAAACAGAGCTTTTTAAGGCCTTTTTGCAAAATCCTTTTCTTCTGATAATTGCATATTATAAAAAGAAAAAAAAAACCCAAACAAATGAAAAAAAGGAAAATTAAAATGTTTTAAAGAACTGGAGAACCAAGATTGTATACACATAGAGTTGCTAATAAAAAGAAATCATCCTATTTCCTATAACCTTTAACTATTTCTTGGATATTACTATGCCAAGGAAAGGTCTGGTCAGTAACAGCTTCATCACAGATGACTGCACAAGGGATGCAGAGGAAAGACCCAAGGAACACTATGGCAGGATGATGGATGATGAGTTTGCTGTAGATGCATGTGGACTCCCCAGCCCTGCTAATGATCATTCGCTTTTCTCACCATCACATAGCCTATTTTTTTTTATAATTTTATTGTTTAGTTTCATTAAATATGAATGCAGCCTTATTTTTTAAAAGGAGGGTACCAGCACGGAAAGCACAAAAATACCCAAAAGTTGTGATTCTTCTGTAAAGAATGTGATACTCTGAGAAAGCTTCTATTACTGCAGTAAAATATTGATTTCATTAGTTATGAAATGTATCACAGGGCAAGGTAAGGTACTATACAGCAGATGGTCTTCTCATAAGGGATATAGCAAAACCAACTCAAAAATAATTAAATAGCGCAATTATTGTCCAGCTCCAGGGAACATGGACTGCTCAGTGCTGTGGCCAGCTTGCAAACATAAATTTGTGGCAAACCTTACAGTTGTCAGACAGGTGATATGAAAATATGCATCTATTTTGTCCCTTCTGGGTGGTGCACAAAATAATGACAGTGGGTGATATAAGAATGCATTTGCAAGTCCAATACTTATGCAGGTACCACTTAATTTTCTAAGACCATACATAGAACAACTTACAGCAAAAGTATGCTCTGCATTGATGGAATGCAAATAGGTTTCAGTTTAAAGAAGAGGAAAAGGTGGTTAAATAAAATATATGGAACTGTAAATCGTCAAACACTTACTGGCTTGATAAACCTTGCAAAACCACTGACCAGAAAAGGAAAAGTTTTTAAGATTTTCTTCATAAGACATGGAAAACTGATCTTTAATGCGCTATGTTCCTACTGTGAAACCTCCTCCACAGGCCACATACTGCTTTTCTAGTAAATATTGCCACATTTTCACACAATTTATGGACTATTTGTTAAAAGAATCCTCATTTAGCAGCACTGAGCAGCACACCCATGTGCAGGTCATTTAAAAAAACCAACTTTCACATAACCTTCTTGTTTCTAGCAAACGCGTGGCCTCTTATTTTCCACAGCTTGTGCCTGCTATCCCAGTATCACCTTTCTCTACACCTGATTTTGTAGCACTAATTTATAAGTAGGAAAATCTAGATTTACTTACTCCAGGCTACACATGTAATGTGAGTTAGATGTGCACATACAAACACAACCAGATGCCTGGTTGCTCTTACTCAGTTAATGCAGTTCAATCCTTTGACATCCTTAATTACATAATCTAATACATATTTGGCAAATACTTTGAACTATGAGAAGAAAATACTTCTGACCACTTTATAGCTGATGACAGTAAGTTGGTACCTCTTTGAAGCAGTAAGCAGTTCTGCCCCTTCAGAAACACAATGCAACATGAACTAATCAAAAATTTTGATTGGATTATTGCCACACAATCACAGAATGGGTCAGGTTGGCAGGGACCACAATGGGTCATCTGGTCCAACCTCACTGCTCAAGCAGGGTCATCCCAGAGCACATGGTACAGGATTGTGTCCAGACAGTTCTTGAATACCTTCAATTTGATATTAAATAGCTTATGAAAAATTAGACTGAGTAAACCTTAAAATAATATTTACCTGATTCTCTAGTTCGAGCGCGGGTCCATACACTAGATACTGACCCTCCTTCATTTGAGGCAACCACCCTATAGAGGTATTCTTCAAAGGATGTCGAGAAGTATAGAGGAAGAAAAAGATTAAAAATAATAATAATTTTTTAAAAACCTGAACACAGTAATATATTAATAAAGAATGAAATGAAAATGATGTATTTTATTTAAGGAACCAATGTGCTACCTGTAAATGGTTGGAGACCACTCTCATAAACACTCTGCTCTTTTCCTCGGTACACAAGGATGGAGTCATTTCCCCTGCAGTTAACAGCACTGTCAGTTGATAGGCATCCGTCCAGATTGACTCTGACAGCACTGCTGGACACAGATGCCAAGTTAACGACAGCACCTCGTGTAAATTTAACATCCTTCATGCAACCACCGAAACCTAGCAAACAGTAAGGGATTAGTACCACATAAAGAGCTTCAGTCATTAAGAAACACTTTTGTTCCTTTCAATTTTATATTTTCAGCATTAAAGACTGTAATGTGAATATGTCGACTTCCAACATGACATCCTGTCTACACTTTCAAGATACTAGGCTGGTAAGTTCCTGCCATACTGATCTACACTTTCACTGTTAGCAATTCCATCCCACAAGGAAACACCTCTCTGTTTTCCCTTTTGTCACTTCTCACTTTGAAATTATTACCATGAAAGTGGTTCTCTGACTCTTAAAATCAGCTTTCTGCAGCTTCCTACTACTTTGTAAATATACACACTTCCCCAAACTGAAAAGAATATCTAGATTAAAAATACAATTTACTTCAGGAGATCAGATGGAGATAGATCAGTTTTGTCTAACAGGAACATAACTGGTATGCTGTTTACAAACATACTCTAGAAACATACTTGTTTATGATTAAAAAATTAAGAAGCTTCATTTTATATTTATTTCTATATATACACACACATATATTTCTTTGTGTGTGTATGAGACATTCCTATCAACATTAAAAATATGTTAAATTAGTTACTTGCTGTTAAAACAGCACTACAAAATTCAGGATGCAGTTGTTAAAATTTTTATACTTACTGAAAATTAATAAATTGATACAAAATGGTTCTCAAATCTGAGTAGTGATTGGTGTTTAACATAAAACCAAAGTAAACAGCAACCGAACAGAAGACTTCGATTCTTTTAAAAATTAACTTTGTAAATTAAAAATCCACCTCTCACAGATCAGTGCTGTTCTTTAGCTTTGTGAAAGCACCATATTTTATCTTATGTACCTTTATTGTCTTTATTACTGCAAGATGACAGATCAGAGTAGTGTTTGTACTTAGCCACCTGAACTGAGCATATAACGTCCTTACATAGTTCATGCAAAAAAGAGCACTGAAGGTGGACACTTATTCTGAATCATCCTCTAAAACACCTTCTCTCTCCACAACACTAGGAATTTAGTCAAACTGCTCCTTAAAATGAATATATCCTAATTTAAGCTTAACTCTTACTCTACAGCAACCTGCTCAGTTTGTTAGTCTGTGGCAGAGGAAAGAATTAGTCCCAGTCTGCCCAGACATAGTAATCATAAGATAAGATGAACAATTGTTTAATTTACAGTGAGATGCATAAGGCATAATCTATTTTAATGCATTATTTTTAGTACCTTTTGAGATACATTTATCACTCTTTGAAGATTTCTGACTGACATCAGCCAAGTAATCTTGTCTATTCTCAAGTAGCTGCAGAATAAGTAAAGATGGTACAAATTCTCACAAACATTCCTGCCAGTACCTTATTTTTGAACCTCTCAGGAGGACATTTGATGGCTCAAGCAAAGGCCCACAGACTCCAGTTGAAATTTCTTAACATAAAGTTGTATCTCACATGGAGGTGAAGTGGGAGGAGAAGGATATTTATCCCTTATTTGCTGTGAGCAAAACAACATCCCTTTATTGAAAAATTAACTACCAAGCAGTCACTGATTGAGAAAACCTTTTCTAAATATTTATTAAATGGGAAGGTATCTATATTCTATTATCGTGCTATTACATCATTGTAGTGTTAAGTAAAATGATGTTTTAAGCTTTAATATCTAATCTGCATCTAAACCTACATTTAGGAGCACATAATGTTTTCATCTTCAGACACTCCATATAATTTCAGAATCACCATCTTATTTTGACGAAGTTTGGAGGGAAAATAATGTTTATTGATGTGCCTTGAGATGCACTTCAGACGCTCACTTTAGATGCTATTTTGCCCTAGATTCTTTGTTCACAGATCTCTTTGCTGCAGGAGTTGTGAATGCATCCACTCACGAGGCTACACCATCTGCTACAAGGCAACACTGACAGGGTATGACTGGCCAGCTCTTTTGGGCCATAAATATTATGCACACAGAACCTGAAGGAAGATTAGATTATATGTGATATCTACAGCTGGAAGAACACTTAAAACAATCTTCTTGAACTATTCTATAGCTGTTAAATCACAAGGCTCCAACACAGCTCTGCAGAGCTTACTTGAATGTGCACATTCAGTGTGAGTTCATGCATTCAGAGCCCCTTCCAGGATTTCCCACTCATCACTTACTGACTGATATGTATTTGTCCACAGCTGAAAAACACACCACGACTGATGAACAGTTTCACAAGTAATGAAAAAACACACCCAAACAGAGCCAGTTTCACAGACACTTTTTGACTACATTTACCACAGTGGATTCTTTTGTGGAGGCCATTACTATCAGGCTGCAGTTAACACTTCCCTTTTCCCTACAAATGCAACCTGTTTCAGAACAGATGGGTCACAGTGATGGCTAAAAATATGAGCATTTCCCCTCCTTCTGATAATGAGGAAAACATCATGGCAATTGTAGCCAAAATCCAAATTCAGGGGTTTATACTAACTTAATTTTTTTAGACTAGAATCAGTATTGCCAAACAAAGGACTGATCAACTCTCAACTATTCTTCCATATGGCAGCATCCAGACTCACTGCAGTGATTCAAGCTATGTTTACTGTCTTCCCCTGTTTTTGTATTCCAGATCTTTATGTAACACAAGTTGATCAAGTAAAACAAGTTTATCTGAACTGGCTTTCTCTGATGAAGATCGGAGATCATCTGGTTGGGTATCTCAACCATTTACCATTTGCTACACTCCAGTTCCTCTCCCATCAGTCAGATAGCCTCAGGTGTCACAGGGTTTTTACAGCATTACTAAAGGATCAGGACTAAGTAAGGCTAGATGGGTAGGATTAACTGGTAGTTAAAGCAACAATGGAGGAGAGGAAAAATTCATGTTACATCTTCATGAATTTACAGCAGCAGAATGTCCACCTTGTGCACTACTCCAGTTTTTGAAAATGTATGTTCTTCTTGGTGTCATCTTACCTTGTTCTAACCCCAGTTCTCTATAAAAATTCTGAATCTCCAGTGGGATTCCTCCAACATAGACAGGTGAGTTTACTTTCAGCTGCTGAACACGGGGTTCGAGCGCCTGCTCTCTCAGTTCATTCATAGTTGCCGAAATCACAGAGCCCTCCTTGTTCACGCTGACTTCATTCCACTTTCCATCACAATAAGACAGTCCCAACCAGAGGTCCACTTGTGTAAAGACAATGCCAGCTTTTAAAAATATGTTTAATATTCCACTTTTCAGTTCAATCTATACATTTTAAAATAGAAAAAAAAATTATTTTGAAAGAGACATCAAATACTCAACAATGACAAAGTTATTTTAAGAAACATAATCAAGGGAGTTACAAATAAGATCATGAACAAGAAATTTTTATATTTAGGATAATACTGTTTACACAAAACATGCTAAATACATTGTATCAGTTAATTCAGAAAGTAGGAAAATACATTTTGATTTTTTTGACAACAGACTTTGGCACTAATGTAACTAAAAAGAAAAGACAATGAACCAGGACTGTTTTGCTTTTTTTGAGAATGAGAAAACAGTATTTTATCTATCAATTCATTTTTTAGAAGAATATAACAAGATAATAAGGAAATGAAATGTCAGACCTGATTAAGGTCTTTTTAATTGGCTGGTGAACTCAATTTCAAATTTTTCCAGCATACATTGATTTTTACATTCATACATTTCATCCTTATTCTTCTAAATCTTGTAAGAAAATAATTGGGTTTGTGTGTGTTTTTTGAGATTAATGTGCCAATTCTCTAATAGAAATACATTTTACTTAAATTTTTCACTGCAGAAGTTTCCAAATGCTTTACTGAAAGACTCTTTATCCTAACTGAATGGAACAGAAGTGGGCTGAGACTGTAAATTGGCATGTATAAAGCACTAAACACTTAGGGGATGAACTGGTGGTTGGAAAATATTAATATATTCACAAAAAGGCATTACTGTTTCTATGCTAAAACCTTATTAAGTGAAATAAAAACTACAGATTTAATATAAATTCTTATCACTATTATTGACAAACTGACATATTTAGTTTACTGATAATATTAATATTGCAGTGTTTGGAATTGGATGGTATTCCCTTAACAGGGACCCCAACTGATGAAAGGACTGTACTTGAAGTGCCACAGGCAATGCAAGTCCTATTTCCAAGTACACACTGACTTCTTCCTCATGAGACAGAGGGATTTTGTTTATTTGTTTCTTTGGGGCCACAACTTTTTCTATTTCTATGACTTCAGACCCATTTATAACTCAGGACTCTACAATACAGGTGGAGGACTGATCATGGCATCAGTGCTGATGAGTACGGCTTGAAAAATGTTCCACTGGCCAAGTCACTGCTTTTCTTCACTGGTGAGAATTAATATGGAGCACACTGTGCTGGTGTGGAGAAAGCATTCCAGAGGCATTAGCAGAGTAGCATGCCAGCAAACCTGCCAGACCTGCAAGCCAGAGAGAGGGCACGGTGTTTGACATAGGGTCACTGCTCAGCACAACCCTCTTCCAATTTACTCATCTTGGCATAGTTTTAAAGCAGGCAGTGAATGATGCTTGTGCTTTCTGTGTTGACCTGGACTGACATTTAGAATGCCTGCGTGCAGCTAAAGATAGGGGACCACTGCTCAGTTTCAACTGTTCTGCACAGTCAAGATAAAAAAAAGCAAAGTCCTGCATAGATCTGAGCATAGATTTAGAGAAACAACAGATAAATTGTTTGCTTTACATGGGATTCTGGGTCCACTTTCAAAAGTATTTTTAATAATTTTGATTTTTAGTCTGTCCTTGGAAAATACATTAGTACTTGAAACCAAAAATGGGTGAAGATCATATTATTCTGCCAGACATCTCAGTTGCCATCTCTCAACAGAACAAGAGCATTGTATCACAGCTCTAAACATAAGCAGGTTCCAGTTTAATTCTTAAAGGCACGCCTGCTTTTTAGAATTTGGGTTACAAAATTTCATTAATGCTTTTCTCTATGCTCACAATTCTTCTTTTGATATACCTGAGTATGTAAGGTTGGAATTAGGAACGCCAAAGCTTAGCCTGAATCTGGAAGAGAAGAGGAGCAAGAAGAGTTTCCACAGTCCCATGAGCAGTCTGTGGTATCTCCCTGAGATTGACATAGGGACAAACTCTGATTAAAAATTTTATTAATTTCCCAGTAGGATGGGGTATACTCCCAGAAAGTTTGCAGTTGATAACAAAGGGGTCTGCCACTGGTATCCTAGACATAAAAAGCAGCTTTGAGGAAAAGTGCTGAGTCAAGATAGATCACAAACTGAACACTGGCCACCAATGTATCCCCAAAAAACTAGGACAAACAAGCACTGGGTTACATTAGAAATAAGGTAGGCATGGGTTCCAAGGAGATGATTCTTCCCCTCTATTCATCACTTGTAACTGGACTACTGTATCCAGTCGTGGACAGTCTGCTATAGGAAAGATTCTGTGGCACACCTGAGTGAATCCAGAGGTGGGACACCAAGTTGGCCAGTGGTTGGAGCACCCTGCTTATGAGTTGAAGCTGAAAGAACAGGGTTTGTTCAGTCCTAAGAGTAAGTGGGAAGAGAATTTAACTGTTTCACTGCCTTGTTGAAGGATATAGAAAAGACAGGTCCAGACTCTTCTCAGAGGCTCATTGTGAAATGATGAAAGGGAAAAAATAAGTTGCAATGACAGAAACAGTAGGAGATCAGGACTGGTTTGGGAGTTTTCATTCTTGGGTTCTTTTTTCTATGACTGAGAGATGGTTAAAGATTGGAACAGGCTGCAGAGTTTGGAAAGCTGTGAACTGTTCATCTGTAGAGAGATGCACAACACTCACACCACAAATATCTGGAGCAAACTTATCAAACATAAGTTGCTCCTGCTTTTAGCAGAGATTTTAAATAAATCTCTGCTAAAAGGTCCAAAAGGTCTCTCCAACTTAAATTATCTTGTGATTCTGTATTGCACTTCTCTGCAGGAACCAGACCTTGCCTCACTCAATCTGTTTATAAACAAATGATTGTGAAGATGAAATTAATATCCAGACTTAGCTCTGAGAAACAAAACAGATACGATAGCGGTTGCATTAGAGGCTGAATGGCCTGCCATCCAAAATGGTGTCAACCAATGTAGAACTAGAAGAATGGTTATGGATTTAGCTCCTTTGAATTGCAAAATCTTCCTGAAATTTAGGAATATCAGCAGAGACAAGCAACGGACGTCAAAAACTTGTCAAGTACAGGCAGTCTTTGAGCCCTTTGAGAGAAAAAGTACATGGTACTCATGTTGATGTTCAGCCAGTCATTCCAGTTCAAAATCTAGCCCAGTTCAGATCTGTCAGCCAGAGAGCAAAGGCCCAAACGCAGACACCTCAATAGTTTCCTCAGAATCAGTCACTCTTTAATAGAAAGGAAATGAAAATCTCTTCCTGACACCTAACAGAAAAATCACTGGTAACCAACAGGAATATCAGCCTCACAAGTCTCATGTGAGTACCAGTCACTTCTTTGCTAGATTTTCCAATTTGAGTTCTCAAAATGCTAATTTCACACTCCTCCTCAGTTCCATCACAGGTAACACTTTCATCTTGGACATTTGTTATTTTACTTCATGCAGCTATTGAGAAGTGCAACTCTTTGGAAAAAGTTCTTGGAATAATTTTTCCTTACTCTGCAGCTTTGCAGAAGCAAATCATCAGCTACAATGTCTTGGGAGCCAGTACCACTGTTGAACTTAAGTCTGACAGTGCTCAGGCTTTTGCTGCTGTTGAAGTGGTCAGCATCAAAATCAGTAAAGCAAACTTTATCAGCAGTCACAGAATCTTTTTATCACATAAACTCATGATGAAACATGTGCCAGAGTGAGAGCTAGTGATTCATACTAGTCTATCTGGTCACAGTTTGCCAGTAATTATTATGCCTGGATCCAAAGATAATCAGATTGACCTCTCTGGCTTGAGTTAATTCTCAGGGCATGGAAGAAGTGACCTTTATGCACAGCACCTACCCAGAAGATCATTTTGTCTCAGGCAGAAGACAAGAAAGAGTCTCTGTCTGTTTGGTAGCAGTCCAGCCCTGTGTGTAGCTACAGTCATTCCCAAACTACAAAGCTAATAAGAGAGCTGTGACCTATGCAGAGGGAAGGGTCAGGGAATACTTGGCATTCAGGATAACGGGTATAGCTTATAATCTGTTTTGCTGTGCAAGTGCCTCCTGACCCAAGCTCCTAACAAAGACATCGTAGCTCATGCGCAACAAGCTACACCCCTCATTTTCACTTTCTATTAACCTCTTCTCGTGAGCTCAAGTGTACAGAAAAACCTTCTGTCATCATTATGTACGTGCAAAACACAAAGCTGCCAGGGTTGGAAAAGCATGCATATACTCATCCTCTCTGAATTTCTTCACCTTATAGCTATGGACATGTTGAAGTCAGGATTAAAGAGAGATAAAATAAATTAACTTCACTTAGGAGTTAAGAAAATTATCCAATCACAATTTCAGAGCTAAAAAGACTATAAGTATAAAACTGATATAAAATCAGAAATTTTGAGCTGAAAAGGAAACTATTTTGTCTAACTGCTTTGTGCTTTTGACTCCACTTTCAATTTAGTAAGCTCCTTTCTTACTTTATGGTCAGAATCCATTTTCTCATATTTCTGGTAGTCTTACACAGAGCAAGAGAGAGGGAACAAGGATCACATACTACCACAATCTCCAGAAGAACCCTGTGAATACCATTCATGTAAATAGTGCCCCTGTGCTGTGAATTACACACATACAAGTCTTTTTTAGGGTGGGACAGTAGCATACATATAACATCTTATGCTATTAGCTCATGATCTTGGTCATTACTTGAGGGCAAAATTAAAGTAATAACTGTAATTAGCAAGATTTGTTATTGGAAGTAATGATAATTTTTTAACTAAGTCTGCTTCCAAAAGAGAAAGCAATCAGGTCTAGCAGAATTCAAAACCCAGGAAAAAAATTATCTGCTGGAAAAGACAGTAGTATAAAAAGTAAATATGGAGCAAGTTATAATTGACCTGAAAAGGAGAAAAATATATTTATATAGTTTAGGTCAGAAGTTTAAAAGCAAAGGCACATTAGACATAATGCCACACAATAAAACAGGTTGTGACATGACAGCCATTAGCAAAACAGCTGCATAATAATAAATAAATAAATTAAATTCAATAAAAGTGCAGAAAGAGCAGATTGGGTCATAAAGGATAACAATGCTCTCAAAAATCTCTAAAACAAAATTATTGCTTCCTGGACCAACTCAAAAAATGCAATTTTTTCAATGTAATCCTCTGCAATACCTACTAGTTGGTGCAGATACTAACTACAGTTGTCCCACTAAGCAATGGTGACCACAGTCTGATTACACTCAAAATCCTTGGGGAAGAAAAATATGAAAATCCAGAAACACTAAATAATAATAAAATTTGAAAAACTAAACCAAACACATTAAAACTTAAACAAAATACTGGAAATTATGGAAGCACAAATAATTCTGAGTATAAACAGTCTTACTTAACAGACACAAATTTGCCTAATACAGGATTTGTTCAGCTTCCTCTACAGTGTTGGGAAAATCATGACCTGGCTGAGATGGAATTAAGCTGGACCACTGATTTCTGTCTATCTGTTTCAAATAAAAATGAAAGAAGTCTTATGGATGATAAAAATATACATATACCTTAAAGAGAAAGCTTTATTAGGAGACTGGACAATCTCCATCATGACCTTTTTGATTTACAATTTAATTGATTTTGTTCTCGTATGAGAACTGGGAAAATTGGTAACTCTGTGCTTTCCTAGAAATGAAGTGAAAGCTTTTAATACATCTTTTATTCTCTTTTCTAGTCACTTCTAATCCAGTAAAGACAATAATTCTGCTTTTCATATATTGATATCTTTTTTATTTATGACATAAATAACATTGGTAACTTAACACTGAGCATTTGTTAGAGTATTTTTGCTCCGTTATACTCTGCTGTGCAAAACATTTAAAAGCTAACAAAATATGAAAATAACTTATGGTTTGAAATTTCTTTAAGTGCTATTTTGGCTTTTGTGGACAAAACTCACAGATCATGTGTGAATATAGTTATTCGTATTTTTGAACTTACTGCAAGATAATCTGGGCCATCTTTATTGTAAACAAACAAAAGCAATCCATTCAGCTGATCTGTTCTGAACTTGAATGAGATCTCAAATTCCAGTCCACCACTGAAAACACCTGAATGCAATTCCAGGAACCCTTGAAAGAAGATAATTGCATGCATAAGTTAATCAAATAAATAAATAAATAAATAGGCTCAAGAAACCAAAAGTAAAAATCTACGTGCTACCTTCTACTCTGACATGAAGAATTCAGGATTCATTATTATAGTTTACAACTTTATCACGCAACTTTGTAAAGGACAGTGATCAATAATGTCCTACAAGAAACCAAACCGGCACAATATCCTAAATATTTTACCTGGCATTTTTTTGGTACATTATAGGCATGTTTTCTGTCCCTACAAAAGTGAATATTCACCTTTCACACACACATCAAATCTGCATACAGTTACAGCAGCACTACCTGCCATTCCTCTTCCATGCAGCAACCTTCTGCAAACCAAGAGACCCAATTCTAAGCCATCCAAAATAATCCCATATACCTAAAGCTGCTTAGAAAAGCAGATCACGGCAGTACTTTGGAGATACCAAGAACATACTTAGAGAGAGAGCAATAGTGCAGCAAACTACCTCTGCCAAGAAAATGTGCTCCTTCTGAGAGTCCAACGGGGCATCCTTCCCAAATATGATAGACATTGTTTTGTTCTTCAGCATTCTGCCAGTTCAAAGATTCCCAGTTTTCATAGGGAGTATGTACTTTTTTCAAAAATATGTCACTGAGACACCCCACAAATCCCTTCTGGACTATCATCTTCGTCCCTGCAAAAAAAGAAAAGTTTTTTAAGTCACCTACAACTAAACACAGGAATTAACTTATAAGTTTTATACATGAGCTCTCTATCATATAAGTCCACATGCACATTGAAAATCAGCCATCAATCACTTCATAAAGCTGGTCTCCAAGTTAAACCCAGATTTCTGAAGGGGTCTAGTCACTAAAGACAGCACCTACTTCTATGTAACTGGAAAATATTAAACTTTTTGTGATTTTGCATACATATACTTTCACATCAACAGTATAAATGAAGACCCAAGAAATTTTTTCTTTAAACAAGACAATAATTCTGGAGAAAGGCATGCATGTGTTGAATAGGAAGAAAGGGAGTTGCAAAGCTGAGGCAGATAAATATATGTTTAGAAGTTCCATCAGGAAGTTTTTCTTTCTTTGTTTGGATTAAAAAAAAACCCAAACCCCCCCCAAAACAATGATAAATGGCTGCTATCTCTTTTTTTTTACTGAGGACAAAAATGTAAAGCAGGTTTTATAGGTGCCCTTCTGTTGAATGGTATTTATAGTCAGTCTCATTTTGATTATATAGCTAGAGGTTTTGAGGGAGACCTCCTGGATTACTTTGTGAACCAATGTTTTAGAAAAACACATGCATATATTTCTGGTTTTAGTGAAGTGAAATAAAGAAGGAAAGTGGGAGTTGGTCATCAAATAGGTTTCACGTCAGAGGTGGGAACACAAACCTAATAAGCAATTTGTCTTTCAGGTTAATATGAAAAAACCAAAATTCTAGATATGAATGCACTGAGAACAGCTGATTGTATACTGGTTTTATAGACAGTCACCTCTTATCTGCTGGCAGTTTATACACTTGGCATGTATACTGTGTTTATATATGAAAACTTATGTTTATTGATTCTTCAAGAACCCACATATGATGCAGCTGCACATACAGGTATAACACAGGTATATTCATACATCTCTGAGTCCAATGCAACAGCCTCTGAAGGATATAAACTCCCACCAAAATAGGCCAGCATGTTGTATCCCTGCATCCAAGTGAGATGCATAACCCTGTGCTTAAGCTAATAAAAACAATTTGCATGGGTATTTTGGAAAAGAATTTGGAAATCTGCATGTGAATCATACCCATAAATTTCACACTCATACCAGTTCTGTATATAAAATTCATTAAAATATACACAGACCTCATGTGCTGCTTTAATGCTGATTAAACCAGATATGTAGATACTTCAACCTATCACAAAAGATAAAATTTGAGAAACTGTACAGACTTATTTGTCATACTTACCTACATCCTTCCTTACAATAGTATAACCCTGTGGAAGTCCTCCAATAAAAACTCCCGTGTTCTCTCCAATAATGGTACTGCCACTAGTTGCTAAGGAAGAACCTGAACAAAATAGATCATTATTCTCATTCAATGCTTTCAACAAATTTTCAACTGAATAACAAAATATTGATATTTTATAAAAGAGGCTAATGTTACACAATTTTCTAATATTTTCCTAATACATATCCAGGAAATATTTACAGCTATATTTTACAACAGGATATTAAAACAAGTATAGATTCACAAGCACAAAAAGATATATAGCATTACATTATCAAAGATTCAGAGTGGACAGATACCTCAAATGAACAGACAAAACAGTAGTGACAAAACAGTCACAAAACTGAGTGAATTGTGTGAAGGAACACAAGTAGGAGAAAAGTAAGCAAGTAAGCAACAACCTTAGCAATACTAAAGTTACTTAAATGAATTGATTACCTGTGTACTGCCCATCCACTGTGATGTTTCCCAGTGCTTGTATTCTTATAGCAATTATTTGGTGCCAATTGTTATCATTGTATGTTTTTCCACCATCATTAGTTGGAGTGACTGCCACTGCAGATCCCTTTATATTAACAGAAGAATCTGGTTTAGAATATTTTGAAGGTAACATTTAGAATTATATCTTACACTTTTATATAATCGATAATATATAACATCTAAAAATAAAGACAGAAGTCCTATGCTTAACTTCTTTTGGACTGCTGAATGATGCTTAGGACTTATTTCCCAACTAAATTAACCTTCTCAAATAATAAATGAAGGATCAAGGATCCAGTTCAGATTCTATTAAAAATAGAAAACCCTGTATAGTTCCCCTGATAAAGACAAGGATGAGGTACAAATTACTGAGGGTCATGTCACTCAAATTTTTTTTAAATTCATTTTTTTAATTATGTCTCTATTTAACTACTTCACGGATTGTTGTGGCGGTGAAGTTTGACGGCCGTGATTCAATGTGCCATCCATGGAGAGCAGCTGCGTATCAGGATTGTTAATTGTAGCACCTGTCTACATGAAAGGACCCAAAAAAGAGGTGAATTTGTAGCACAGTAAATGCATGCTCTCCTGGTTTCAAAAGGACTTAAATTTCTTGATGAAAGAGTACAATACATTTATGGGGGGAAAACGGTCATACCAAGATATCCAGGAAAACAAAACAGAGATTAAAAAAAAAAAAACAACAAAGCAAACAAACAAACCCAAACCAAAAGGTAGTTATTGAGATTGCTTTTATGGTACAAAGGATGCTTGTAAAAATGTATGTAAATTTAACTTGACTTTTTACCTGGTTTTATTAAAACAAGAAAATATGACATGGGGGAGTGACTTTAAGGACACTTATTACAAATACAGAGAAACCTTTTCTGAATTGCTGAGTAAGAGGAATATCATAGATGCAGTTGCCAAACTAAATCTCAAAACTGTAAAGAACCAAACAAAATACCACATAAATTAATATAATGATATAATAAAAATAAAATTAATATATTTCAAGAATTTTCTTGAGATTTATATTCAAATAATCTTCTAACCTCCTAAGAATTCCTATAATAGCATCTCCGGACTTTACATGCTATGCAAACTATCTGGGAACTCAAAGTTTTCTGTTGAATTCACAAAATAGAATTGTCCTGTGTAGCAGGCAAAAACTGAATGGCAAAACATTTCTTTGTATGGGCACTGTGCTATATTAGAGGATCTCAACCACTGCAGTTACTTTATGTTACTTTATGGCCTCAAAAAACAATTTCAAAATAATATGTAAAAGAAAAATTTGTTCCCTTATAATTTTGGGGCCTAGCTTGTAACTTTGAAATAGCAAGCCAGACAGTTCACCAGGGGTTTTTTCCAGATTTTCTAGTATTCTTTCTGGCCCAAGGACCTTAGAATTTTGCACATGGAGAAAACCTGTTGATAAAATAACTACTTATTTTGATTACTACTAAAACCCTCTTATTAAAATTTAGTATTCTGCCTTTAGTGATGTCCATCCTTCAGGAACTGCATTTCGACATACAGACTTATGAACACAGAATACCTTTTACAGTACATTTTGAATTGGGGACATTTTAAATATATATCAAAATATATAAATGTCTACATATGTACACATAAACAAAAAATTATTTCCTGTGGATATTTACAGCATGTTTCCTGCTCCATTCAGCCAATGTCTTGGTACTGAGGAGGTTTGTACAGCAGTCCTCTGCCCCATAACAACAATACAAAGCTATACATCCTTACATACTAATGGCACTTTTTCATATACTATTTTTTATTGTCTTCTCTCCTATTTCAACATTTTAATATTTTACAAACACACACATTTCATTATCGTAGTTTAATAATTAAAACCAGAACTGGTGTCATGCCCAATTAATGTGCCCTGGTAGCATGCCCATTAGTTTTTCCATTAGTGAATTCAACAATACTAATGGGATTACTAGCATGGGATGCTAATTGGGCGTGACATAAGAAACTGGCTTACTTCTTAGCATACCCTTGCTAATGATGAAATTAATGAGCATTTTATTAAATGCTGTCTCATCAAAGTGTACTTAGTTAGCGTTAAAATTGTTACAAACGATGCTGCATTCTAAAGATCAGGTGCCTGAATAAGTGGTTCTTCATATTATGTTTGGCAACATACTAGAGTATTAACAGTTTTATACATCAGAAACTGCATGTATTTGTAACCAATTCAGTCTGGGACCACACAAGCGTATGTGCTAACCTGTGCTTAATTTTGGGTGAAAGGAAAGGGGAAGACAAAAAAAAGATGCTGCTCTGGGTTCAGTAGGGTTCAGCATGAGACATTTTATCCAGAACCACCAGAGTCCTCTACGATCACATTCAAAGAGCCTGTTGTGAGGTGGCTTGTCATGCATTTTGGGAAGCACACATTTTGAAATCTGCATTTTGCTAAGCCATACAGTAAGTCTTAATATTTGGTAGCTGTCAGTAATAGCTAAGTAAATATAAATCACTGTGACTCTCTTATGCTGATGTTTACATTGAAAATACATAGAAACATCACAAATACTAATCTTCAAAGATGCTGCCTTAGGTGCCAAAGTTTGATTGTAACTACACTTTTCCCAGTCAAGTTCTTTCAATGCCCAATCTCCTACCACTGAGAAGGTGAACAAGTTCTGAAGGTCTAGCACTGCCAGGGAGGAAGGTCGAGTTGGGACTAATAGAGAGGCATTTTCCATCTTCCTCTTTTTGTGGAATAACAGCTCACCCTCAGACTGTGCCTAACACTTCAGCCTCTCCCTGACAAGAACAATGAACAAGGCAACACAGACTACAAAAGCATCTGGTGTTCCTTCTTTTTGCTGTAAAGTTTTGTAAATGAATCATCTTCTAAAAAGGAAGAGCTGGATTTAATTCCCTCCGTCCTATGAGAAGAATCTCAATCCATCCTCAGACTGTCCTAATCACTTAGGAAAAAAGGTGCTCCACACTGGACTTATATTTCTACTGTTACTGATTTCACTTGATATAAAATATTCAGTGCTTCTCTGTGAAAAAAAGAAATTACCTGTAGCCACTGAAAGAAAACCATTACTTTAGCTTGAGTTGATTGTGTAATTTAGGGGTAGATGTAAAGACATTATGAGAAGAGGAAAATCGACAGACAGCTGAAGGTTTACAGACACTCTGAGTTTGGAGGAAGATCTATGGGACAATATGATTGTTCAGAAAAGGCTAAGACATCTGTTAGCAAAAAAACCTCGTTCTTCCTGGACCATGAGTAGAAACCTGCAATGAATGGCAGTAAAACAATCAGAAAGGAAAAAAGAGCAGTTACACAGCACAAAAGGGAGACAAAAGGGATGGTCAGACAACAGCCAGATGAATGGTGGTGTACATGAAGCTCAGAGAAGTATGAATGGACACGAAGAAAAGGATTTGAAATTAACACTTAGCGAAGGAAGAAGTGAGGCTGCTGAAGGCTCCCCACTAGGAAGACTTGGCAGGACTATCCCCAGAGCAGACACAACAAAGAGAAAATGTGCTGCTGATCATGAGCAAAGATACAGAGCAGCATCCTGAAAGGGACTAAGGGTACAAATAATTAACCTGCGACAGGACACAGCTGGAAGGGAGCACAGAATATTACACCACACTGCTACAGATAAAAAGCAGCAGAGACACGATTGTCATCAAAAAGAATTTTTGCAATTTCAGAGAGAAGAGCACAAAGGCAGAGCCATAAAGGTTTATTGTATATGCCATGACTGTAATTAGAGAAAACAGTGCCTATAACCTGGCTAAGACACCACATGATGTCAAATAGAAGTAATTAAAGCATTTGCACACTAATGCAAAATGTGATGAACAAATGAAAGATTAAGAAATGCTGCTATAGAACGATACCTGACATTGTAGGATAGGAATAGCAAATCATGGGAAAAGGAAAAAAGAAACAAACTATGAAGAAAATGTAGAAACAAAGGTAAAGACAGTAAGGTAGCACAGTATATTAAGGATACAGAGGACTGAAAATTTTTGATAACTGAATTTTCATAGGTAAAGGATTTTGAAAAAGTTGCTACACAAAATACATTGCTGTAGGCCATTGTACCCTACTTCTGATTCTGAGAATATACAGGAAGCTCTTCCACATTATTAATGAGAAATTAGAAAGTATTAGCTTTCAAGGTAGTAAATCAGTTGCTAAGACCTACACTGTTCCTGAATGCTTTGAATGATGGGGGTTTTTTTCTCTAAACAGCCACTGAAGCATTGAAGCAGCACCATAGGCTATTTTAAAAGAGGAAACATATCAAATAGATGATCCTAAAATTCAGCATGGGCCAAAGTTGCCTGTTTCAAATGAAACAGAAAGACAGATAAACAAAATACATTAATAAACAAATAAGCTGCTAAAATTCAAGGTAATAACTCATGAAAATATTAGGTGAACTGAGAAGTTCTGAGGACTGAATATGAGACCTGCTTTTTTGGTTTGGGGGTTTTTATTAAGTTAAAAGACAGGGAAGAAAAAAGGTGGGGGTAAAGCCCCAAAGCAGTCACTCTTCCATCTCTCCCCTTCCCTTCCTGTTCCCCGAACACTGTGGACCCAAAAAAAGATAACTTCTTTTAGGGAATGAGTCCAAACAAGCTGACATAAAGCTACTTCAAAAGAAGCAAATCTGCAAGGAGGGCTAGGAAAATTATTTGAAGCATTAAAATGCTAGTTGAAAGATATCCACTCCCATTAACCATCAAAAAACAACAAAAAAATCTAAATACAGCTCAGAAGACCTTGCAAAGGAAACAAAACTTTCTTTTTTAAGTGACGGTATAGGTGTAAAAGAGATGAAACAGAACTAGTCCCTATTAAAATGTGGATGAGGGCAACACTAACAACATGAAGCATGGTCCCAAAAACTGATGCACAAGCTAAGATAAGGCCTGTGTGAAAATGCAGTAGAATTAACAGAAATTTATATCTTGGGGTCAGAAGCAGATTTAATGTTTCCCAGCACGGGGATCACACACAAGCCAGCCTCTGTGCAGCACTTTGTTACTTCTGTAGATGCTCCAAAGCCTAACAGCACCTTCACTGCTCCTCAACACCTCCACGTGGTCACAGAGTGACTAAGGCAGAGCTCAGGAAGCAAAGGTTAACAGTGGGTCAGAAAATCTGATAATTACTTACAATTTCTTGCATATTTATGAAAGATAAGTGAGTCTATAATGTTTTTCAATTCCATAAGGAGATCCAGTTTTGGGGTGCACAGAAAACACAAAATACCCAAGCAGAATGTGGCTTATTTTTCATTTTGTTGATATTTTCCTCATTATTTATGTCTTTGCATAACAGCCACATGCTGATTTCAGTGGGAAAACACAAGTCTCAAGATGGGAAGCTTAAAAATAATTGACTAACATTATATAACCTTTATTTATTAATTCAAAACCTAGTTCTGCCCAACTTTGAAATCTTGGTACTTTAAGCTGTTGTGGTGTTTAGTGGTATTGACAAAAAACCTCAACCCATAAAAAAGCAAAAATAAAGTCTTAGAGCGTGGCATATGTAATAATAAAAGAGCAGAGATTTACTGTTTAAGTTTTTCTCTCTTCAAGAACTCATTACCTAAGGGTTCTGAGAAGCAAGTTTGCTTGTATCAATTAAATAAAAACAAACAAACAAACATGGATAAGTATGCAAAAATATTGAAATAAATGATACAAGCTATTTCTGTAGGATCCTGTCTTTTGTTGTACCTGTGGATCAAAAAGAAAGTAAGGACGTCCACTCCTCAGCTGCAGTGCAATGTATTCCTCCTGATTGCCAGGTGATGCAGAGAAAAAAATCAAACCATCGGGCTCCTGGGTTCTAAATTTCACTTTAATACCTGGTTAGAAAAAAACAAGTAGATGGTTAATGCCAAAAGTGGTTCTTGTAGGTTCTAACAAAAATTACAAAACATAATTTTAAAAACAATTGCAAAGCAAAGTCATGGGAGTTCTGTTCACTTAAAATGCTTGCTAGCCATTGCAGGAGAAACCTTGCTAATCCAGACTGAGTCAGCCCGTGAGATAAGTTTCTGTGAGCCTTTACTCATCTGTAAAAAAAGATATACAATTGTGACTTAGGTTTAGAAACTTCTTAAGAAAATATAGTTCGTATATTTGCACACTGTTCCAATAGTTGATGTTTTACACGTGGATTTTCGCTGGTCACTTAACATTTCTATCAGTAAAGTAGGAATGAGTGCTCACATGCAAGAATTTCTATGAAGAATAGCAGGGATTTGGTTCCAAAAGATATGTATGTATGTATATATATTTGTATACATATTCTTTTATAAACATAGATAGAGAGATATAGATAGATATAGATATAGATGATATCAATATAGATATCTAAGTGCACAAAGAACACCTGGAAGAGAGGTAGTTTCAACAAAAATTGGAAATGTCCCAAGGAATAATGGATGAACTAAGCTTAATTAAGAACTTTACAGATCATTATCAATAGTCCTCCATTTGGTTTCTGATGAAATCCCTGAGCATATTGTAGAGCCATGCCTTTACAGTACAAATGTTTTTTGTGAAAGGAAATGAAAAGACAGTAATAGCAACATCCACCTATTCTATACACTTTCATGGCATTTCTGTATAAGATGCTTTAACAGAACCAGGTAAGTTATTGGGTTTAACTTAACTCTATCAAACTGTTCAGTATTTTCACTACCTTATGTCAGGCAGAAAATAATAAGTAACTAAAGTTTTTATTGTAGACAGCACCTCTATTTAAAAAAAAAGTTAAAATTACACACATTCATATTAGATTATGCTTTTTAATTACCTGTACTGAAAAAAATATCCTTTGGCCTCTTTACCTAACCACATACATGTTTTCATGTAAATCACATGATGCAGTCACAGGTATGAAACATTCTCTAGTCAATGAAAATCAGTCATGATATTAAAACACCTGCAAAAAGCAGTTGCACACAAGCAACCCCCTGCAGGTAAAAAGCCTCGACCAACAGTGTCCATACTTAAGGAAAAGCATAGCTTTGCCTGGCTCAGAAATAAACACTTGCTGTACTGTGAGGTTCCAGGTACTTCCAGCTGCACTATCTGCTGGAGAGGCTGAGACTGATGGCCTCTAATCCCAGCAGTGGGGAGCGCAGTTAATTTAACAAGCTGCCAGTATTTTTATCAAGCTGCCAAAAGACATTTCTGAACACCAGAAGATCCCTCCTCACACCTAATTTAGAAGGACAAACACAAAGAAAATAACTGAGTTTTTGCAAAAACACCGTTCTCGCATAATATTGTGTTAGAAAATATAAATTAAATGGTTCATAACAGTAAAATTGCAGTAATTACAAAAGTTTTCAATTGTTATGCAGAAGCTTTCTTTTTTCTTTGGATATCGAAGAGCCCTGCATAGAGCTGCCACAGCTTTACAAAAATTATTGATGATCAGGAACAATTATTTGCTTCTAAATTTGTTTGTCACCATTACAGATCCGAGAAAAGGACTCTGCTCCCTTAATTTCACATATCTTTGGAACTTCTCATGAGATAAGGAAGTTCATATGAGCTAGCTCTAAATAAATGCTTTCATACCTCAATATGAATATTTTCTTGCATTTGCAGGAGTACAATAGAGAAACCAAATATTAAGCAAGCTTCTGGTCCAAAGATATTTTCATTGCAAGATTAAAAGGTTATGAAATTAATATTTTTCACAAGAACAACAAATTAATGTTAGACCTCATGGTCAACACAAAGCATGACCAGAAGCCCATTCAGACTTGTAAAAACTATGTGCATGACATTTTTCTGTCTTAGTGACACTGAACACTGGAAATGGATTTAATTCACTTAGACAGAGAAAGCTTTCTTTTGAAAATCTGAAGAGTTTCACAGAACTTGAAAACCACATTTTATTACCAAAAAAAACTTTTTCTTTTTTTTTTTGTACTTGAGGGGGAGGGTGAGAGATTTCAGCATGCACGTCTAAAACCTTAATTTCAATGTTAAATATAACATATAAATAGAAACATAAATAAATTGATGACATTACAATTACTTCTGTAATTTGTCATATACGGAAACTGCATCTCAGCCACACTACTCATGCTACTAAATCTTGGATGGAAAACATGACCATCTGTGGGGCATAGTAGGAAAGTACTTTTAACCAACTGAATCTTGAATTGCAACTCAAGAATTCACCTAACAGGCCTGCTTGTGTGACACAAATGATTGTTCCACAAGAACTTGTTATCATTTCTGGGATAAAAACCAACAGAAAATTTTACTACAAATTAAATATTAATGTATGCCATTCAAATAAATTCTTTAATTCCATTTCAAATTATGGTTGCCATTGGAGAAGCTGTCAGAATTCCTTTAATTATAAATAAATTTATTTAATTTCTGTAATTGAATTTCTTTAATTATAATGGCATTGTGCAAAAAATAATACAAGCTTTGTATATAGTGAACATAAAAGGCAAAAAGGAGAATACATGGTAATAAAAAGGACAAGTAAAATAAATTAGTAATTATTAGCAGTAATGTTTTCTAGTATCCCAAATTGTCTTAGGTCAGACTAACCTTCTGTCAGGATCTACATAGTTCCATTTATGATTTGGATTAGATTTCTGTCCTAGTTTCAAAGATGGCACACCCAGGTTAGCAAAGGAAGGCAAATGTGAAGAGTGACCAATGAAGGCATTTTTAAAGGTGTTCACCTGAGATGCAATATTAGCATGATATTTAGACTCTGAGGGACACAGTTTTGAGGTTCCCTTTTAGTAACAGGCTGATATTACAAGTAAAATGATATATTATTACTCTGATATTAGATGTGTCAGAAGACAGTTTTTTGTCTAATAAAGAAAATGCATATGGTGGGATTTTTCTACCCTCTCTTTGCCTCCCTCATGTAAGTTTAGCAAGTTTCAGAACTTCAGCAACTTTTCAGATTCGGACTATCCGGATTCAGATTTTTTCAGTACAATTCAATATGACTTACAAGACCAGCACAGAAGTACTTAACAGGCAAGAATGTGCTCTTGAGAGGCTGACTGCACTTCTGGCAAGTTTACAGAGCACATGGGATTGAGTTTAGAAGTAGCAGTTGGCAGTCAGCAGGAAAATATTAATAAATTAGAGCAGCTCCCCGATTAGCATAACATATACTAATAATTTATAATTATTACAGCAATAAAATTCACTTCTGACTAATGCTAAACACTTTTTTTCTTGAAAAATGAAAAGTTTAAAATAGCTTTTGTTTGACCAAGAAACTATTCACTCAGACTATAGAGAGTTTCCTTCCTGTAACACATTTTTCCAAATTAATTGAACTGAATATAGTTTTCTAATTAAAAAGTTTTTTAAAAATTCAAAAATATTTCAAACTACAAAACCACAATACCTAAAAACTATCTTTTTACTTTTTGAAGTTTTTGGGAAGAGTTGAGGGGAGAATGTAGGCAGAGGGACAAGGTAAACATTGGAAACATCTTTTGCAGTAACAGCTGAAAGATTTCGGCAAAGTGACCTACTTAAAAACTAATTTTGTCCCAACCATTCAGTAAAAACACCTGTAAAGTTCCTTTGTCTACAACTGGATGTTCACAGCCCAGTTGAAAATAGCTTAAAAATAGAAGTTACTAGACTCATTAAATACAAAGAAGTTGCTACACATCTTAAGTCTTATGATCCTTCACCAAAACTTATATATAACCACATGAACAACTCCATCCAAAAGTGCTAAGAACAGCTGGAAAAAAGTATTTTCAACTTTGTAAGTGCTCAGCAAGACTGGTGTTAGTTTAATTTTCATAAATACATCAAATCCCAACCTATAATCATAATCATAAATCTTAGCATATTATGGACAATTTCCTTGAGGGCTTAGGAGAAATATAAACAGAAAACACTGCACATTACAATTGGAAAAATAAAAAAAAAGAAACCTGCCAAATATGTGGAAAATCACAAAGCATTTTTAGAAATGAATTTTGCATAATCTGTGAAACACATCTACTTACAGTGAAATTTTTCCCAGAATTGCACAATTTTAGAAACATAATTTGCATTTCCAGTCTGCTTACATTCTAATATGAAATGGTGTAAATAATTATATAATTGCATATTCCAATGAAATGAACAGAAAATTGTTGGCAAAGAAAGCAATCACTTTATGCTTACTGAAAGCCTTATTTGTGCATAAAGCCAGCTAAAATGAATAGAAATTGTATAGAAAATTTTGACTACAGCATTAGGCTCTCAACAGTCCCTTCAGGATGACAAATGCTAAGTGTTTATTTAACATTAAGACAGTGTACAAACACTTCTGCCTAATCAAAGTACATTTTCCCACAGAAATTACAACCCAAAATTTGTTTTTAAGTGAAGAGTGGATAGATGGAGAGCAAAACTCTCAGTTGCTATACACCTCCACTGAATTAGCATTTTGTTGCTATTCTCTCTGTGAGAGCAATTCTGCATGCCTCATGTCATCACGATAGCTAAAAGAGATTTAGATTATTTTTTTACATAAGAAAACACGCCTATAGAAAAAATAAGAAGAAAGACGTCACAAAACACATTGGTATTCAAAGAAGTTTCACATAAAGGACAGTGGAATTAGAGGGAAAAAAGGAACTCAGACGACATTTCCCTGTACGTACTTATGAAGATCTTCTGCCAAATATAAGAGTTCTTCACACTTTGTAATGGCCTATAGCTTCCTGGAATCTATTGAGAGAAGAAAGCCTTCTTCCCAAATCTGTCCAAGATCAGTTTTTGTCTTTGGTACAGGACCAGGTTCCATCTTTTATTGTTACCTTAATGTGTTTGAAAACATTTCCAAAGTTCATAATCCCAAACATTACACTAAGTTAGTAATTCCACCAATGAAGTAAATGATGTCAATTTTTAAATTGCTTTAGCCTTTTAGTAGAAATTTAAAACATATACTTAAAAGTCACATACATATGTACACACGCATATATATTTGGATACACACACACAAAAAGTTCCCAGACTTTTTCCCAAATTGTAACTGAAGCTCCTTTTCTTTTGTGATCACAGTAAAAACAGAGAAGCTAAAAATCCATGGTTTCTCAATTAGACTGTACAAGAGCCCTGTATTTTGAAAAAGTCTAACTTTTTTCAGAATGACACAACTCAAAGAATTGTTTTATTTACTCTGAATACCTCAAACTGCCAAAAACCTAAATCAAACTAAAATATTGAGCAAGCATAAACACAGAATATGATGAGTAAATGAAAGGGGGAGATATGCAACACTTCCTGTGGAAACCAACTATCAAGCAAAATCCCAAATCCTCTTGATGAGCTCTGAGTGTTCCTTTTACACTAAAATGACTAATTTGATACCTGTTTTTTCTTATTTTCCTTGCTACCCCATTATACCCACTACTGGTAAAACAAACAGGACATTTTAGCTTTAATCTTCTTACTACATAACCCAAATAACTTCAGTCATGTTTGCATTAATGCTGCATTAATCATGTTGTTGCGTATTAATGAGTTTTCAGGCTATGCTAATTACTGTCATAGATTCTGCAGCAGCCCATTAAATATACAAATTACAGAATTAAAGAGCCAGAGCTCTTCATGATTAATCTTTAAATGGAGAAAAACTAATGATGTCTGTACAAAGTTTCTCTCCACTTTTGGCTGACTGAGCCCAATGAACAATCAATTAGATTATTTGAAGAATAGGAATACTGCTTCTACTAAAAGATTTGTTATGTTGTTATTCTATGCAGAAGACACATATTTATAAGTTTCTATCAAATGGATTTCTGTAACAGATTCCAGGCTTTAAGGTCTCCGAAAGTGTTGCATGGGGCGTAAAAGCTATAGAATATTCCAATTCATTATTGCACACTCATAGGAATCTGCTGGTTTCATATGAATACAGTAAAACAATCTTCTCCTTTCAGCAAGGACACAAGTCCTGCTACTCCCCAGCAGGAAAGATTTACAGCAAACCTTACTGAAAAGAAAGTTAAGATAAGTTTAAATTCTTTTGATAAGATTTGATATATTAGTAGCACTTTATTCCCCCACTTACAGAGTGATGTTTTGTCAGGAATAGTGCAATACCTAGTGGTTAAATGAAGAGATTCAAAATTAGGAGACCTTGAGTCTGTACTCAGCCAATGACTGAGGTATGTCACCTGAGAGCCATCACTTAAACCATCCTGCCTCCATATTCCTCCTTCCTGAAGAATGGCAGCCAATATGACTTGCGTAACATTCTATAATGTTTGAAAAATTCATTACTGGTTTGTCCTCCATAGCTTTAACATACATATAAAATCAGCAAAATGCCCACATGAATCCAGAAACACTACCTAGAGACTAGGCATTTACTGACATTTGAGAAACATTAATACATCCAAAAGAGGGGATTAGTTTAGCCTTCTCCAAACACTGTACATTATGCAGAACATCACAAGACTTCCCTAAAGAGCAAATTCTCAGTCTGTATTAATATTACTTTGCACATCAATAGGTGTGGTTTAGAATTAACTGGCCATTCCAGACCTGTCCTATCACTTCTTTACAGCATGAAAAAATAAAGAAACCATACTATATACATTTAAGAATCTACATTTATACAAAGTTGTTTTTTAAGAAAAAACAAAACCACTTAGGGCAAGATTGATCATGGCATGAGAGTGCTTTCATATGAAGATAAAGTGAAGAAGACTGGTTGGCTGCAGTTAGGTCACAAGGAAGAGGAGGTAATACAAATATATGAGATTGCCTAGGAAAGGTAGGGAGCAAAGAAACTTTCCAACACACACTCAACACAGAGGCAAGGGCATTTGAGAAAAGTAAATGGAAGAAATTCCAAGTGAAAATGTAAATTTTCACAGGTACTTTGCAACTTCTCAATGAAAATCAAAACATAATTAGGAAAATTTTCAAAATATTGGCACACGTTATGTGAGAATTTGGCAAGACCCAAAAGCAACTGGTCAGTCTGCCTACCTAGATGTACCTAAAAATATAAATGAAGGCCTCAGAAAAACATATGAGAGATCAGGGTGAAACCAGATATGAAGATGCAGGTGATACCATTACCTGTTAGCATCCTCTGTCATTAGAGTCAACAGCCAGCTCTTTAGACAGACTTTTAAGCAATACTACCATTAAAGAAACTACTGACCGGCCTCAAATTCATTTAAAAAGCAAGTCTATGAACAGAATTCATAAATGTCTTCCACCTGCGTACACTGGGAAAGTGTACAACGAGCATGGCATCCAACCAGCATTGCTTTTGCAAAGCATAGCTACCAGAGTAGAAATAATAACTGTAAACTTGAAACTCACAGAGTCAAAGGCTCTTTGGGGTCAGGATCAGCTGCAAGTTAGTTTCTGTGTTGCTCAATATTGAGGTGAAATATGAAAAAAGAGAAAACATCAGCCCAATATTCAACTAATGCTTTCTTTGATGTTGGAGTCCAATGAGCAAAATCTGAGAAAATTTTACTCAATTATAGTCTCTCTCAGACAATTTTATTTATCTTTATTAATTTTTTCATAGCCTAGAAAAGTTCAAAATACTCTGATTTTGTTAAGGAAGAAAATAGTTTCCAAGGCTAAGAATCCTTTATGAGCAATTTCATTAATTCAAAGGTTGATATTTAAAGAATGGAAACAGAGGAAAGCATTCATCTTCATTTCAGGATAAATTCTTTAGAGAAAGAACTGTATTCTGTTACCCATATGTGAATTAGTGCATAAAAAAGGTCATCTTATGCAACAAGGGTAAGGTGGGAGAGGCTTCTAGGTGTTAATGCAATGCAAATCATAATTACTAGAAATATGATGACAAGAAGAATCACTTCAAAGATTTACAACAGTGCAATCTATAAAAGGTCAACATCACAGTGAAATCAGAAACGAGCTGGAGGTCAGTAGTTGTAAATAGCACTTCAATTATGAGCCTTTAGTTAGCATTTCCAGCAGAAGTACAAATATAACACTGCACAGATAGTAATTTAACTGACCGAGAGAAAAGAGTAAGACTAGAACTGAGTAAAACGCAAATACATCAAAATTAAAGTCAGTGTAATGATCTGAAACACAGCAAATTTAGACAACCATGCACTAGTCAAGGCAGAATCCCATCACACAGCATCTCAGAAGCTGAAAGCACGATAAGGCGGAAATCCTGCAGCAGGTGAAGAGGATTTTTGATTAGAGAGTGTACATAAGGAACAGAAGAATAACTAAAATAAGCTGATGAGTGTCTTGAGGAATACTGCAGGACAGAAACGAAAATGTAACAGGGAGGAAAAAGATCCCAAAAAACTTACAGACAGAAATACAATACCACAGAGCAAACACTCAGCAAAAGGCATAAATTAAAGTTACAAACTCAGCAACAAATGCTAATCATAGAACTGGGAAACAAAAGCCAACAACATATTCAAGTTATTACAGAAATTTAAGGTAGACCAGTAAACTGCAACAAAACTGCCAAATTAAGAATTAACTGAAAGGAATATATAATATTTTCATCTAGTAGTATTTGCAGCAGTGTTTCCTCTGAGTATTCTTGACATAATACCCTTTTCCAGAGGAAGCCTAAAACTGGTTTTATTTATAGAGGCTAAGCTCAGAAAAGGATTTCAATGGAATGTTCAGGTGCAAGCTTTATGTACAGATATATAGGTAATGGTGAAGGTCCTCTCATTGCCTTCTAAGATATTCGCCACCTAATGAAACGACACCTTGAAAGCGTAGCAGGTCCTGCTTTGAAAGAGTTAATATATTTCATTACATTTTATTCAGTTATCCCTGTGCCTCTGTTCCCAGGAACTGCACACTCTGAATTAAATGCTTTATGGGGTTTGGCATGCAATGTTCACTGAAAACATATCCAAACACTTTGTACCAATTAAGCAGAATATTTTATTTAAAATATGATCCAGAGCTACCAAAACACTGTCTCCAGTACCTCAGTTTCAGTGAAAGCACAGCCCTTACAGATCAGGACAGGACAGAAATAGAAAAGTTCTCTTGCACTGGACATGTAGATAATGGCATTTTTCGATTTGGGATTCAGATACTAAGTAAAATCAGTTTATTCAAAACGTAGTCCTGGAACATGAGAACAAAGTACATCTGTTCTTTTTACTGTAAACTCCTTTTCACTCTAGTGTTAAATCCTTGCCTAGATTACTAGTCTCTATCAGCAGTTAATAATGTCCTTAATATGAATTTCAGAATAGAGCAGAGTCTGTATCTATTTAGCTCAGTCAGGAAAAAGACCTATTGATTTCCATGAGTTACCTACCTGAGGCAGAGTTTATTTTACACTTGCTTTGAAATGTTTGGATTCATGAGACAAATGCAAAATAAATGCTAAAGCAGGAGACTGCTAAAAGGTAATCTACAAAAAAATAAGGGATGCAAGTTGGAAAGTCGTTATCAAATGCAAGTCTCAAATGCAGGAAAATCTACAGAAGAAGGATAATATGCAGGATATGCAAGGGAAGCTGCAGATGAAGGAGGTGAGAAAAGAAAAAGTCAAAGGTATGCAACTTGCCTTTCCAGACAGAGAATTCACAGAATATTTCTTGTGGACCATTTAAGTCAGTGCCACTTCATGAGGTGCCATTTCATAGTTGATTTTGTACTACTTGTAGTTGTTTGAGTTGTACTTTGAACTGGTTTTAGGTTATGATTTTTGGTTTTGCCTTGATTGGTTAATACCTACGTCATTGCCTGGTGTGATTTGCAATTTGTACTAACACAGTTCTGCTCAACTCCAGTCCACTTCCACTTCCACCCTCACCTTGGTCCAAATATTTGTGCAATTTTTTGCCTTTCTGCTCCTCCCATGTTCTCCACCCATCTCTACCCTTCTTTCTGCCCGTCTCTGCCAATTTCAGCCCTTCTCTGACCTTCTCTTCTGCCCTGCTCCTTTGTCCTTCTGCCCCATTCATCTCCACCCATTTTCTCCACTGTTATGTCCCCTGTCCACTGAGCTCTGCCTGCCTGTCTTAGCCCTTCTCTGACCTTCCTTGACCTTCTCTGTTAGCTGTAGTCCTGAAAGACAGCCTCAGCCCTGCTGTTCTTAAGTGACCATGTCAAGGCATGAAAGTCAACAGGATAAAGCCAATATACTGGGTCTGTTACTGTAAAAGTTAACTACTATGCACTATCTAGAACATAAACAGAGGCAAATGCTGCATGAGAAGCTAAGGAATGTAACAATTTTCTCTTAGAAATTACTTTAGCATATGTGTGATCCCTGTTAACTCTTGTTAATGTTTCCCAATGCACAGAAGGAAGATTTTATCACTGATACAGCACTCACAATCCCTGGATTGATTTTGAAAATAGAATTGGGGTGGGAAGGAAGGACCACCTGTAGTAGTTCCTCAGCATCAGCTGCTATCGCCATTTCTTTCTCCTTTGTTGGACGGCCATGGCCCAAAATACAGCCCAGTAATTGAACAGGGGATTTCATGTTATTTATCATATGTTAAGGTCATATTCACCAAATTCACCAACATTCTCTGCTCTGCCAAGCTTCTATACAGAGTATGCCACAGAAAACATGACCCAGTGCTGTAAGCCAGCTGTGGAGGTTGTGTCATCAATTTGTAGTCTGGCTTACTCCCAAGAACCAAACCCCTGCACTCATGGTAAGCATTAAACACATCCAGAAGCATAAAGCAAAACTAGCAGGGCAATGAAATCACACTTATCTATAGCTGAATATTCACACAGTAGGAAATACTTTCAGAGTGATAAAGTGAACTCCAACCCTCCCTCTCTGGTTTTTAAGAAAACAGTGCAGTGGTATGCAGTGGACATGGAAGAGCTCCTGTACTACATCCAGCAATGCAGCTAACGTTGCCAACACACCTTGCTGGGGACAGATATAACCAGGTATCACGTCCTGTGTGCTGTCACCTACCTGGACTGCCTACCAGGACGGTACATGATAATGCTGGCAGGAATGGAACACAGAGGTAATGCCTTCCTCCCACCCAGGTGGGGTGGATGCTCCGCAAATAAGGATTAGAGCTGAGATTTTCACCACATGTCCAGATGCAAACAAAAGAGTGATAGGTTAACTGATACACACAACAGCACCAGCAGTGATATCTGTTGGTGTTTCAGTGCTTTTCCGTGTACAGTAAGGAGTTAATGATTTTCTCATGACTCTAATCAATACTGGGAGGAAATTAAGTACATCTCTAAATTCTGAACTACATCCACTGGTGTAAGCAGTAGAAAAGGCAATCCAGAAATGAGCATGAACATTGCAATGGTGTGACCAGCCATGTAACAACCTGTAAGGGCTTAATATAGGGCACAATTTACAAAAAAAAAAAATCCCCAACTTCTTGAAGTAGACAAGAAAGTAAGGAGTATAGAAAATTATAACATCAGGAAATGAATTGATAAAGCATATAACATTTACTAATTACCAACCTAATTCTGTTTGTCCAATATAAGTTAAACTGCAACACCAAACAAAGAATTAAACTGCCAAGGCCCAAGGTTTAAAAAAACCCCTAACTTTCATAAAATTTCCCTTCTCTGCCTTCTGTGTATGTGTAGTTACTCCTGTCTTACACTTGGACTGTAAACTCCTTAGGACAGACACTGTCAACTTGTTCTTCCTATTATAAAACAGACATGTAAAGATTTAACATTCAACTAATTTTATTAATCTAAGTTAAAAGAGATAAGGCCAATACTGAAAATACTTTCTTTTAATTTCTTTCACATAGCATGATGTCATTTAACCTCCATATATTATGATATTTTCAGGCAGGTATTGATTGAGCCTATGTCATCTTTTCAGAATTTTAATTCCTTACGGGATTCTTGAATTAAAGACCACTTTGCTGTAGACTGCCTTTGTGTTGATTTTTACATTATTGCTTAAACCTTGAGTGATTACAGAATACATGACTAATTCAGAATTATGGCAATAAGGAAACTTCTCCTCTTCTGCAAAATTCACTGAAAATTTTTTCTTTCTTCTTTTCTCTTAAAGTATGAGACTTTCTGCAATAGAGAAAATTATGATAGATTACAATACTGTAAGAGATTAAATAAAAACGTGGGTGCCTGAACATACAACGTTACTGAGAAGTATGAGACTTTATATTCTTTTTTTCCCAGTGTGATCATTTTTGTATCTTTATCACTTACAATTTCTCATAGAAAGACACTCATATTAAAAAAAATAGCAAAAATCATTGGCCATGTGCTGTAACAATGGCTCTGAGTCGCCTTTTATCCTGTCTCTTGTGTTGCCTGAGGATTCAGATGACAGTCAGCTTGTTTAAATCTCGGTGATTATTTTAAAGTTTTACTTGTGATGCTAGAGCAGTGTAAGGGAAATGAGGAAAAATTACCTCCTCAACAATGCAAAAAACCTTATTTATAGAAGCACTTAAAAACACTAATTAAAGAAAAAATTCAAACAAAACTGCCTTTAAAAGGGTGAATTGTTTAATTGTAGCAGCAAGGCATGCCTAGCATACAATGGCAGAGCCATAGAGGAAATCTGGGCAAAGGCTCTTGAACTGCATGTGTCCCTCAGCTGTGTTGGAGCAGGAATGCTGCCACTGCACCAGGCAGCTGAGAGCAGGGCTTCCAGGCACGGGGACCATCAGGTAATCTGGATCCCAAACTGCAGGAGAAAGGCTGTATTGGACTAGCAAGGCTGAAACCTTAGAGCCAGCTCAGCCCTGTCCCTTAGCAAGAGCTCTGGGGAGAGGCTGCCCGTGAGCTATTAACATATTTCCTCCCAAAACATGCAGCAGTAATCCCGAGGCCCTTAGGTGTACAAAGATTTCAGGAGAACTGGGCATTTCTGTCTCAAAGCAGCCTTGAGCACTGGCCATTTCTCTGGCTGGCTGCAGTTGGTGGTCACTTTGCAATTCTGCAGGAGTACTGTGCTGCCCTGATTTCCACCTCTGACAGTTCCCTGGCCCTTTCCTGCCTGTGTGAAAGGCAGAAGGTCTGGCATAAAAGCAATTATGCAGTCTTTGCTTCAACCAGGATTCCCACTCAACCCATTTTTCCTCCCCTTAGTGCATGCAGTTCAGTAGCACAACCAAGTTTACACAGAAATACCTTAATTTTTTGAAAATTAATGATGCTAACATGACAATGTAACATGGGTTTGGAATAAGCAGCTCAAATTGATATATTTCAATCTCCAAACTGGAACAATTTGGGAGAGAAAAAATACAAAGGAGAAATAATAAAAAAATTATAAAGGAGGAAAATAAATGGAAGAAACACCTAATTTTGAAAGCTGGAGTGCAGAGGTAGTGTTTTTATAATACACTTCATCTTTTAAAAATAATGAACAAAACCTCCAAAACATGAAAATCAAATGTGCAAACTTTTTATAAGGAACTCACTCTAAATAGTGCCAAAACTTCTGTGGAAAGGATGACTTTCATCCCAAGATAAAACTCTCTTTTCCTTCTACAAGTCTTCCCAGTGGCAGACATTCTCAAAAACACTCATTCCCCACACCCTCCTTGAATCTTCCCAACAAGGTTTCACCCTGGTTCTACAATTCACTTCACAATTTGTTTCTGGCTCAAAAGATATTACCTGGGATAGTCGTACCTCTCAGTCTAGCCTTCGTTTTGTTCTTCCAATTATGAAGGCTGATGGGAACAAAGACGGTAATTCGTGTAAATAGATTCCCCCTCCTCCTTCCCTGTCTCTGCAGCAAGTCATTGAACAACTTGAAAATGCATAAAATAAAATCCCCCAAGGGCTAAAACTCCACAACACCAAAATTCCCATTATTTACTACAGGAGAGAATGCATTCTGTTTGTGGTAACCCCTCTAATGGTGACGTTTCATTTTTAGTAAATCAAGAAACTTTCAAAGTAAACCAGAATAAAAGAGCACTATTAATTACTAAGCTTGGGGGGAGAAAAAAAAGGTCTATATAAAAATGTGATACTATTTATTATTGAACTTTTTTTTTCTTTACTTTGGAGAAAACCTGAGGACACACCCCACTCCAAGTATCAGTTGCTGTTAACTCTAGCTACTCTAGAATAACACTAGTCTAAAAGCATGTAAACAGGATCAGAATAATTTTAAACGTATAGGCTTAGATATGAAGCATCAGATCAAAAATAGATTATTTCTTCTTTTTGTTTCCTTTTTATTCCTCCCTGAGGTAGATTGTATGTTCCTTTCTGAACTTCACAAGAATACCATTCTGTATAGCACCATCAGTATAAACAAAAATGACTCTCTGAGTAAAAGAATAGAACAGCGACATATTTCTGTAGTTCCCCACCTTGCTCAGTATCGGAAAACATTTTGTGCTACAACTACTTACTTGACAAACATTGCATAGATTTTATAGGACAGCAAATGAAGACACTAAAGAGTATTTAAAAAGTAGCAGGAATGACCTCCAAAAGCCTAGTTTCCCCCCAATTAAAGTCTTTTTCCAATAAATAAAGCAAAGCAAAGCACTCCATAAGAATACAGCCAAAGAAAGACAAATATCTTTTGCAATAACTATAGTAAGCACATTATCAGTTGCAGAAAGCACTGGAAGAATTTTGAAACATATAATGGTTTGGGTTGGAAGGGGACTTTTAAGGTCACCTAGTCAATCCTTCCCTGCAATGAGCAGGGACATCTTCAACTAGATCAGGCTGTTCACATCCAATTTGACCTTGAAAGTTACCAAGGACAGAGCATCCACAACTTCTCTGGGCAGCCTGTGCCAGTATTTCATCACCCTCATTGCAAAAAACTTCCTTAAAACTGGTCTAAATCTACTCTCTTTTAGTTAAAAAATATTACCCTTTGTCCTATATAGAACACTAAAGGAAAAGTGGAGCTGCACAGCAGAAAATTTAAAAACCTTAAGTTATTGCAGCCAGCATATTTTTCAGGGAACAGCCTTGTTTCATAACCTAAATCATAATCAGAGAGAGCAAATAATCACTTCTTAGCAAGATAAAGGTAGGACTTGAACAGCAGCACATGTAACAGGTCAGTTTAATAAATAGAATGGTGCAAAACCACAGAGTACTATATAAGTAATGATCAATGTTTAAAATCAATGCTCGTGCAAATTGAAGCCAATGCAAAGGGGCTCGCACCAGGGTAAGGTGATCCGGTTGATGTATTTTGGATCTGCTGAAATAAATCCATTTATAGGAGCATTTGCAGGATGACTAAGTTAAAAGAGCACTGCAACAGCCAGGCCTGGCTAAGGGAACGCCTCCTCCTACTGTCAATATTTCAAACTGATAAAGAGCTGACCAAGTGCAATCAGCACTGTGATGAATAAAAGAAAGCTTGGGACCATTAACATTAATGGAACTTGCGTGACTAAATGCTCATATATTTTTCTGAAAATTTACCCGATGGACCAGGAGACTTTTTTTTTCCTTTGCTTATGCTTCCCCTTTTTCTTGCAGACTGTATATGATCAGTTTGAAAACATATTGCAACATAGTATAAACATCTAAAATAACTTCATATTATTAATATCCCATGAGTCAAACAAAAGGGAAAAAAAAATAAAAAGAAGAATTACAGAGCTCACTCTGACTATCTGGGAGACTTGAGAAAATAGAAATGCCAGCTTTATACACACAGATAAAATTGGCTGCTCTAATATCTTCGGGCAGAGTGCCTTATCCTTGGGGCACAATGACAAAGACTCTGGCACCTACCATCCACAGTGCATATAACCTGGCACCCTATGAAAGCTGGTTGAACTTTTTTGGGAAGATAGAAATTCAGATTAGCAAGCACAGTCCTAAAATCGTATATATCCAGGAGACAACCTGGATAAATAATTTTAAACTGAAATGCGGCAATCTGTTTTTCCCATAATTAATATTAAATACCTATCATATAGCTAGTGCTGTATCAAAAGCAAATAACATCTTTTATCTCTTTTGTCTCCTGAAACCTGGAAAACACCATGTGGTACAATGAGGGGCCAAGGGAGAACATATAGGGTTAGGATCGTTCTGTAGAACATGTTGTTTCATATTGGTATATATTTATAGCACAACTGGGCAAAATGAATTAGTATTTTGTTCATTTATAGCTATTTAATACAAAAAGTTTCAAAAAAGAATCTGATACAAGATTTACAGCTGTGTGAAACACCACTGTGAAGTCATTGTTATAAAAGAAATATTTAAAGCTTTCATATTGTCTTTTAGACTTGGCAGAGTACTCCCAAAGAAGTGGAGTAGCATAGAGAGAAGTTGTTGATCAGGACAAAAAATTCTCTTGATGGAGAGAGAGACCTCTGCCTGGCAGGTTCCCCAGTTGGGGGGCAGGGGGGCAAAGAACCTTAGTAATAGTACAAAATACAAGTAAATGTCCTTCATGACTTCAAGGTTTATTCCAGTTCCAAGGAATTTAACTTCTTTTTTTATTTCCACAGAGAAAAAAATCCCTGTAATTTTACCCAACATAAAATTAGCTGTCCCAGCATTGAGTCATTTTTATTTTTAGTTCTTAGCCATGTTGGCAGAGAGGGATTATATTTACTTTAGTACCTGCATCATTTTAAAATCAAATGCTCCATTGGAATATGCTCCTACTACAAGCATTTAGAGATAAAAGTTTCACATATGTGTGTCTGTCACTCCACTCTGAACACCTGCAGTCCTAAAATGGGGTCATGATAAAGACTTAAGGTAAAGTTTTCAAGCCTGCTGATCAGTCCCAACCTTTACTCACCACCTCATTTAACCTTTGACCAACAGACTGAAAAAAACTGTGTACATGACTGAACAACAGTGCTGGGATTAAGCCAACTGTAGTACTGCCTGCTTGCACAATTAAAATATCAGTAATGTGAAACAAGATAAAAGTATAAAATGCTGACAGAAGAATTTTGAAATTACAGACAAAGAATGGTTCCTAAAATCAAAATCAAGCAAATAGAAAAGAATAAAATGCTTTGTCAGTAGACAAAGAAAGAACAAATTATTTCAAAATAACAATTTTACGGGCCTTAGAGATAATGAAACCACAAAATGTGGTGACTGGAAAGAACATTGCTGTGCTTAATTATCAGTTCTACTGAATCATCAACTTCTTCATGAGCACAGTTCAAAACACCAAGTTCCAGCCATTTCAGCACAGGCTGGCAGAGGCAGCAGTGTACAAAACCTGCCGCCTCCCACCTGTGACCAGCAAGGAGATTGTGCCACTGCTTCTCAGGAATGCACCTGGCCACAACAACCCTCACCTTCATGATCTTAAGCAAGAACAAGTTGCAGTATTTTAGCTTACATACTGAAAACCAAAAATAGGGGAGGGGGAGGGGAGGGGGGGGCAAAAAAAAACCCAGGAAAACAATTGAGAATGCAGCATTTTTATTTACACTCTCTGCCACAAGCACATCATCCCATTTGCTCTGCTCACTACACGGACTCTCCATAGAATATTAGGTCAAATGTAAGGTCCCAATATTAATCTTCATGGCCATCCATGGAAGTGGTTCAAGATATCTCAAGAGTGCCCTTTTCATTATGTTGGTGACCTCTCTGAACAACTGCTGTTAGTTTCAAGGCTCACCAGAGCAAGACTGAACTGCCTTTGCAAGAAAGATAGAGGCCCTGGAACTCATTAGAGGCGCAGATCAAAAATTATCACAAATTTCACATATTTCTAAAGACAGCTTGAACTCAGATCTAGCCAGGCTTTCCAAAGTCATACATTAAAACAAAAGAGAGGAGACAAAAAAAAAGTAAACTTGTCTAAAGAAGAATGTTAAGCAAGAGGTAAAAAAGAAGTGGGTACATGAGAAGTAAGAAAAAAACCAATGAGAACAAGTTAGCTGAGTATGTTTTGGAAAATACTCAGGTACCACTTGCAAACTATGATTCAGGTCCAAAATCTCTTTTATCATTTTTACCTAACACATTGATGTTAATACTGGTTAAAATAAATTCACTAAATGTGCACATTGGTTTAATAAAAAATAGGAAAAAAAAAAGAATTTCGGATTGTTTTTCATCCACAAATAGAAGAACGGAAGTTTGTAACTCTGAATTCACAGCATAAAGCAGAACTAAATAAACAACCAATGAACTAAACCTTCCTCCCAAAAATGTCCAATATGGGTAAAAAATTAAAAAAAAAAACTGAAAACACTAGACTTTTCTAAGTAAAACTGATTCCAAAAGGACCATCTGCTTGATATTAAAAAAAAATCAAATCAGACCTAAAGCTGACTTAAGATTAATTACAACTGAAAAAAATTGCATGGGTTGTATAAAATTATCTGTTCTCAATTTCTAAGGAGGATTTTGAAGTCAAATCTTCTGGATTTCCAAATTACTTTTTTTACTTTGCTTCCAATACCTTAACACAATTCTAAATTCTGCATCTTTTAAAACCAAATAACTGTAGTAATATCCAATATAGTTAAGGCCACTCTAGATAGCAACAGTTAGTGATTACCAGATCAAAGGCCTTACTTAAATCAATAAAGATAGCTCCTGTACATTGATTATCATCCAACACTATAAAAACATAATTGCTTACCTTGAGAGGAGCAGTGCAAGTGAAATGAAAAGGTCATAATAGGTCAATAATTATTTAAATTAAACTTACATCTTCCTTCGTCCGATGGACCAACTCTAGCACACACTGAAATGGTTGTGATTTACCAGTTTAAATAGACATATTAACATGTCAGCAAAGGGCTTAGCAGTAATTGGGTCAGCAATTTTAAGCAGTCAAGGTTCCAGGTTGTCAGCTTCTCCATTTATGCTCCCAATTAATCTTAAGGTATTATAGATCTTAAGTCAGTAAGCACAGATCCAACTACTTTAGATCAAATCTCATTTTGGGCATATACAGAGTTAGAGTATAGTTACTTTTTGAGATCTTTCTACAAAAAATACAATATATAACTCTCCAGAATAGCTTTTAATTAAAAAGTCATGCAACAATTTGCTATCAAGATCAACAAATTCTCCAGTAATTTAGCTTATAACGTTTCTGTCACCATACTAAATGGTCCTTATACTAGAACAATACTATTTGGCAGGTTTGTGTTTTCAGTCTAATGGTTGTGCTAACAGTTGTTTTCTGAAGTCTGCACAATTATTATTATACTGCACAATAACTGCAGTTATTCTGTCTATATAATTGTCAATGGACAATTCCACCCATCTACATTATCTTTAGGGATAGTCTACTGAGTCCAGTGCATTTCATGGAAAGTATGAACCTACTGAGGAAAAGATAGGGACTCTGTAACTGTAATCTCATCTCATTCTGTAGAAGTATCCTGAAAAAAAATTAATTAACACCATTGCTGCATAAATTATCTCTAAAATATACCTTTGTAAGTAAAAGAAATCTTTTCTTACCATATTTTCTTCCTGCCAAATACTTTTTTATTATTACTTTTAAGAATTAATTTACATCAGATATCCTACATTCATAATCTTAAATAAAAAAAGTTTTTAAGATTTTTGGTTCCGTCTTTCTATGGATCAGAGATGTGAATTTTTTAGAGTGGTTATCATGAAGCAAAAAAAGTAGACATCTAAATTTATCAATGTCAGGAAATAGCTCTTACCAGGATGGTTAGCTAGAGGATGGTGATGAAATTCTCAAAGAAAAATTACATTTGCACAGAGACTTTGCATCTTAGAAACTTAGGGGCTAAGAAGACTCTTTCATAAAATTGGTCCTGGACACCAAATTCTGATGGTTTGCTAAATACTAGCAAGGAGGGCAAAGAGTATTTCTTTTGGCCTCTTAATTTTCTTCCACTTTGTGACAGGCAATATAAAAAGAAAGGTAAACAATACCTTGAAGAACACAGAAAGATGACAATCAAAGACAGTATAATGGTAAAACGAGGAGGAAAAAAGAGAGAGTGGAAGTGGGAGAAACAAGAAACAATCCTGGATAGTGCCAGGACTGTGGAAAAAATCTAAAAAGCAAAATAAAAAGGGAAGGGAGGAGTAAATAGAAAAACAGGAGAACTTATAACCACTAAGAACTCTCCTTTCAAATCAAATTGAAATACATGTTGCTATAAACACAATACAGTGGAAAAGAATTCACTCTATCCTTCACATATAGATGTGCCTCTAGTGCAGCAGTCAATGTCCCTAATAGTTCAGATCAGAAAGAGATTTTATGAATATTAAAGGTTTCTACTTATGACGTCTGTATTCGCCAGCAATGTTCCAAATGATGGATATACCTGGGATTCTCCCACCACACTGGAATTTTTTTAATTATGTAGATAAACATAAACACTCAACAATAAGGAAATGCAAAACCAAAATTGTCTGCAAAAAATTAATTCATATCCAAATAGAGGATGAATAACGATATAGTCTACAATTATATAAACCCACGTTTCCCATAAGATATCTGCCTCAAGAATTTCATGATGTTCAGCAACTAAAACAGAATTCATGTAGCAAATAAGAATTTTGTGCACAGAAGCCTGTCTTTTTTGATGTGGTGCTCTGTGGATGTTTAATGACAGAGGAAGGGGACTATGAAGAGTGAACGGACAGTTTCACAGCCAGAATAGTTCAATGTTAATCTGGAGAAATGTGTCCCCACCTCTGCCACAAAGTTCTTACATAATCTGAGAAAAACCTCTTAAGTCAAACTTTTGGAGTTATGCACTTGCTCATTTTCTTTTTTCTCTTTTTCACTCTTCATTTTCTTGAGTGCTTACATTTAAACACCCCATGGAGATCTGTGGAAGTGTTAAGTGCTCCTAATGGAAAATGGGTTGGCAGAAACACTACTTCAAACACGTGAACTGCTCTGAAAACTGAAGTCCTACCTATCTAAAACTAAAAATTAGCATTAACTCCTTTTTTTTTTTTTTTTTTTTTTTTTACCCAAAGTCCCTGTTCATAAAATGAAACTAGTAATGCAAGTGTTGTAAAAGTGTATATCAATGACTACAAAGTACTCTGGTACTCAAGTGACAATAGCACAGGAAAAACATTAAACCTGCATATACTTAAGAATAGATACGTACAGTAAGACAAACATAAAGCCATATACAGAACAGAAATAGAAATGATTTTTAAAAGGCAACAGCTGGTCCATACCATACACAGAACCTATGGAAAGACAGTTTTTAATCAAGTGGTTACATGCCATCATAACTTATAAATATAACACAGTTGAATGAAGTTCATGCTGCTTATTTTAACCCTATTTCTTAAGATCTAGGTGCTTAAATTTGCAAACTTAATTTTTCCCATATGTACTACTGCAGATAGCTTTTTTTCCTCCAAATTACCACAGTCTAATCCTGAATGATAGTTTTGCCATAATGGAATTATTCAGTCTATGATCTGATTGATTTTAGACCTTAAATACTGAATCTTAACACACGTAAATTTTTAATCCTTTAATTTCTCTATTCTGCCAGTAATTGATAAGGACAGTCGTACTTAGACAAGGTCTTAATTTAATCGCCCTGAAAATCAATTAGAAGGTGAAAAGCTTCCTTATATTATTATTATGAAAATTTCCTGATCAAATTCACAATGCAATCATAATCAATGCATGACACCTCACACACTTCATTCAATACATAATTCAGTAGTTACATCTTCACCCTTTAAAAACAATATGGGAAGGAATTTGTATCTTAAAAGCAGAAATAATTTAAAGGCTCAGTATTAGTCAAATGCAATGTTTGAAGTCATTGCACTAAATAACCCAGTATAGAAATAATCTAAAAAAGGACCAGGCAGTACCAGAAAGTACTTCTCCAGCGAGTACAGTGGTAATTGTCTCTTTCCTGCAACCTTGTTGAAAACTCTCCATAGAATCAGAAGGAAAATTTTGGCTCACTGTTAAGCAGGAAAGGTGAATTAGTCACCAACAATGATGAAATACTTTCTTCACCCCCATCTTTACCAGCATTTGGGAATAAAAATCAAGGTTGATGCAAACTTAGACTCACCATCAGTAAAGGAAGGGTTTGTACATGAACTATTATAGGAGCTTGGCCTCTACAAATTGCTGGGACCTGACAACATCCACTTGAGGTGCTCCGAGAGCTTGTTGACATGGCTGCGAGGCCACTCTCCACCTGGAAATTATAGGCCCAGCAGTCTTACTTTAGTCCCTGGGAAAGTCATGGAATGAATCTTCCTGGGGGCTGCCACAAGTCAGATGAAGCACAGCTGGGAAAAGCCAGCACAGATTCGCCAAGGGTAAAACGTGTGTGACCAACGTGACTGCAACAAACTAACTACAACAAAGTAACTTCCTCGGTGGGTGTGGGGCAAGCAGTGGACATTGTCTACCTCAACTTCACCAAGCCTTTCCATATGGTTTGCCATTGCTTCCTTCTAGAGACTCTGACGTGTGATGGTCTAGACGAGTGGTCTGTGGGGTGGGTGAGGAACTGGCTGTCAGGCAGCACCCAGGAAAGGGTGGTAAATAGCTCCTTTTCAAACTGGCAACCTGCCACAAGTGGGGTTGGCTCCGAGACAGATACTGAGCCTAAAGCTGTTTAGTATCTTCATAAGTCATCGGGATGGTGGCACCAAGTGTACGCTGATGAGATGTGATGATGACACCAAACTGAGTGGAAGTGGACACTTTGGAAGGGAGAGCCACCCTGCAGGAACACATGGATAGACTAATGGGCTAACAAGAACCTTATGAAGATCAACAAAGACAAGTATAAGGTCTTGCACCTGGGAAAACATAAACCAGGAATAGAGCAAAGGCTGGGATCTACCCAGCTGGGCAGCAGCACTGTGGAAAAAGAAAAGACCTGGGGGTCCTGGGGATAAGCAGCTCAATATGAGTGGACAGTGTGCTGCTGTGGAAAACAAAGCTAACAGGATGCTGGGTTGCATCAACTAGGACACCACCAGCAAAGATGAAGAAGTCATTATTCCCATTCTATTCAGGGCTGGTCAGGCCACACCCGAAATGCTGTTTAGATTTGGTTCCCTGTGTGCAAAAAAGATGTGGAAAGGCTGGAGAGAGTCCAGAGAAGGGCCACAAAGATGATCAAAGGGTTGGGAAGCCTGTCACGTGAGAAAAGGCTGAGAGAATCTTCAGCCTTGATAAAAGTAGGCTCAGGGAAAACCTTATCACAATACTCCAATATTTAAAAAGTGACTATAGGGAAGATGGAGACTCCCTTTTTTACAAGGAGTCACATGGAAAAGACAAGAGGAACAAGTTACTCCTGGGGAGAATCTCACTGGACACAAGATGAAAAGGTTTCACAATGAGAACTACCAGCCATTGGAATAAAGTTCCCAAAAAGTGGTAGATTCCCCAACTCTGGACACTTAAAATTGAGCTGGACAGGGTGCTGGGCCATGTTGTCTAGACTGTGCTTTGGCCAAGAAAGGTTGGATCAGATGATCCTTGAGGGCCCCTTCAAACCTGGTATTCTGTGATTTTATGAATACAAGAATAAGAGGGACAGATAAGATAGTTGCTGTGCCTGTCCACAAAGAGGTCAATAAATAAATAAATAATCAATCAATCTAATACATACAAAAGTTTGTCATGCCACAACACTTCAAGCTACTTTAAGTATTTTCCTGTAAATTAGAACTCTTTCGTCCACATGTAGAAGCTCATCTCAAAAGAGGTACACCCCAGCTTTTTCTTCAATGTTATGTCACCTTAAAGGATGAAGAAAAAAAAGCCTTTGGAATTAAGGAAGTACTTTGAAAATCAAAATTATAGCATTCCTGCCATCTTGCCTTGGACTAGCCAATATTTCCCAAGTAGATGCAGTATAACTGCACCTCTAAAAACACAAGAGGAAGATTTTGCATGACTAGTTGTTTTGGTCTGAGCCTGGACAGAGATCAGGAAGTACCCAGGCTCGCTGACTTCCCTCCTCTCACAGCCAGACAGAGGAGAGGAAAAAAAATTCAAAGCATGCACAAGGTTTGTGATTAAGAACTTAAGAGAAAACCACAGACAAAACAGGCAACCTACTTGAAGATATAAAACTAAATTTATTATACTAACAGAAAAGAAGAAAACTTGAGACGCAATATGAGCTGTGGATAAAACCCCACCTTCTTCCCCCCTCCCTCACTTCCCCCTCCCTGCTTCCCTCCTACCCAAACAATGCAGGGAGACAGAGAATTAGGGGTTTTTTTAAGGTTAGGTCAGGTCTTCATAATTCAAGGATTGGAGTCTTCCCCTGCTGGACTGTGGGGTCCCCTCTGGAAGGCAAGGCAGTGTTCTTCAGGAACCACTCCCCTCCGAAAGGTCCATATCACAAGCAGCCTTCTGCTAACTGCTGCAATATCCGTCCACCCCACGGGCAACAGCTGCCCTCAAACTGCTGTGACGTGGCTCACTCCTCCACAGGATGCAGTCTTTTTAAGCTTCCCCCCTGCTCCAGCATTTGAAAAGGTCTCTACACACCCATGCTCCTCCATGGGCTACAAGGGGGGACATCCCATCTCACCATGGTCTCACCACCAGCTGCAGAGGAATCTCAGCTCCAGCCCTGCTGTATCTTCTTCCGACCTGGCCTGGGTACTTCTCCGTGTGGTGTTCTTCAGCCCATATCCTCCTCCTCCCTGGCTCCAATTAAAGCTGCACAACCAGAATTGTTTTGAATTCCTTCTTAAATCTGTTACCACAGAGGTGTTACCATTTCTAATTGGCCTGCGGCATGTCCATCTTTGCAGCCAGCCAGACATTGGCCCTGCAGGACATGGTGGTGGGGCTTCTAGCAGCTTCTCACAGAAGCCACCCCTGCAGCTCCCCCACTACCAAAAACCAGGTCTTGCAAAACCATGACACTAGTCTAGATGAAAATCTTGACCAAGTATCATTGTTACTGCCTTCTGGCTCTCACACAAACTAAACCCATAAGGTTTTATGGGTAAGACATCAGAAATTTGACATCTGTCAAAGTCAAAGGTACAGGAATATGTCTCTTTGGCTATTATTTCTCATCAAATCCCTCTCAAAAACTACTTTGGGTTGCCAGTTTATTCTATCAACGCATAAGAATCTTATAAAAATCCTATAAATACTGAAGTACTAGCATGGAAGACACAATTGCTCTAGCAAAAAGAAACCATTGGAAATGGTCAGTTTTCTTTCACCTATCTCTGCACCATCAGGTATTTGAGTCTGATAATTTCCAGAAGCATTCACACTCACTCCAAAAGGTGAACATCCACAGAACTACTCTTTTCTATGTTCAAACCTGCTTCAAATCAATTTTTTTACTTGTACTATTTGCTTTAACTGAAGTGAACTCAGTCTCCATTTAACATAGAGTACATGGATCTCTGACAGGCTAAACTTTAAAGAGATGCCTGGTACCTTCCACTGCCTCCTTCATTTTTAATTTTTTTATTAAATAAACATCATGCCTTTTTGCCATTTCTACCTTCTAGCTTTCTCTTTATGTTTCCTGTTTTTAGCAACTTTTATTTCCCTACATCTCCCTCTCACCTGGTCCCTCCATCTTGCATCTTTGCTTGGCAGTGCACAAGCACAATAGGAATCCCAGAAGATGTCATGCCTGAAGCAAAACACAGCACTTCCATAAAACTGTTTCTTCTGCTAATTCTTAGGCTTGTCATCTGCAGAGAGAATGCCCACTACATTCCAAAATAGTGATTCATGTTTGCACAAAATTAGCAAAAGCCCAACTAGAGTTGTGACAAAAGGAGAAGAACTGCTATTTTACAGAGTACAGGTCTTGTGGTGTGTTTGTGATAATCAAAAGACACAATTCTGTAACTGGTTTTGCACAGACAAATGAAATTATGACCTAGTCCAGGAAAGGGCCTTTCCACGGGCAGTTTGATATAAAAGCGGGAAAGCCCCTGCCTTTACAACTTCCATTGTACAACTCTACTGGGTGCTCTAAAAGTTACCATGTACAAGCAGAAAACATTGTTTTAAACCATGCAGTGCAGAATGTCAGACAACACTGGCAAAAATCTACTTTGGCACTAAGATGAAAAAGATGCAAAAAAAAGAAAATTGCACTTGTATGCCAAAGCTTGTATGCCCATGTTTGCTGCATAGTTGAACTGTTAAAGTACAAGAGGTAAATATTAAAAATAATATACAAGGTGAGATTACTTTTTTTTTCCTTCTCTGTAGTGGCTACAACTGAAAAAGCAAAAAAGAAAAAGAAAGAAAAAGCAGCTACTTCATACTGATAGAAAGTGTGTCGATACCTAAAAACCAGCTCATCTCAGTGAAAATATTACCCCTGTAACACTGGCAAGGTCAGCATCAGCTTGGCTTATTTGTTGCCTAAGTCCCTGTTGTGCATGTTCAAAAATGTTTTAAGTTGTTTTGTTCATAAAGCAGCAGAGTTCACTTTGTTGTGCTGGATCACTCCTTTTTCTCTATATGCAGCTCCTCTGTCGCTCCCTATCTTTAGGCTTCTTGGGATTCAAAAGGAAGAAAGGAAGGAATGTGTTTTTCAAGATGAAACTGTGAATTCATTTTAAGTACTAAGATAAAATTCTACCTAAAATCTCTGTGCAAACAGTTCTCAGGCAGAAAAAAGGATGGTTCTCCTTCTTACTGAAGGAAGCCACTTGACGGTGATATGGAAGATCTTTATCTTTCTTTCACAGAAGATGAAGATGTGAGTTCAAATCATTCTTTTGTGAAGACAAGAGGCAAAAATGTAAGAAGTTGGCTTGAAAATTAAAAGAATTTCTAAGGACAAGTCCTGTGGCAACAACCTAGATAGAAAGGACACAACAAAATGCAAGTTCTGCAAAAGCTTTTTAGTGTATGATTTAATATAAAAGTCTGAAAAATGATTGGCACTATTAAAAGTTCCCTGACATAAAGCATGTTCTTCAAGTTCACAAAACAAATGTGCTCTCTTTCTTTCAGTATTCAAAAGGTTGGTGTAAGAATTTCTTTTGTAATAGTTTCTCCCTTAAAAAAATCTTGTTTATTTTCTTCAGTTCAATGTAATGAAGTAAAAAAGGCTGATTCTTCAAAAGCTATGAAAGGAAAAAACACCAGCAGAGAGACAAAGAATACATAAAAGGAAACTAAGCAAAAAGGAGATTTCTCTCCTCCTCTTCCGGTTCTCTCCATCTTTTTAATGTAAGGTTGAAGCAAACGAATTTAACAGCATTTGCTGTAAAGTTTTGTCTATAGATTAGGGGATCCTTGCCATCAGTCTGGAGAAATAGATGGACTACAGGTGGACTATAAAAGTGAGTTAAAAACTGGCTAAACAGCAGGACTCAGGGGCTTGTGACAAGTGGCACAAAGCCCAGTGGGCAGCATTTACAAGGAAGTGGTACTGGAACCAATTCTGTTTAACAGTTTCATTCATTAAAATGGATCCTGCACGATGGGATGGAGTTTACTGTCAAACAGTTTGGAGGCAATTAAAAAAAAATTGAAGGCTGTAGTGGATACTCTGCAACACAGAGAAACCTTGACAGGCTGGAGAAACGGGCTGACAGAAACACTGTGAAATCCAGCAGAGGCAAATGCAAGTCCTATAGCGCAGTTTTGGGTACTATGACATAAAAACTATAACAAAAAAACCAACAAACCAAACAAACACAAAAACCCTAACAAACAAACAAAAAAACCCCACCAAAAACCAAAAAACATACACACACCAAAAAAAAAGGGTACTTGTAGCCTGGAACAAATCCAGTGGAGGGGCTCCAAGATAGTCAGGGGGCCAAAGTACATGGTATACAAGAGGAGGTTGAGAGAACAGGGTTTGTTCAGTCTTAAGCATGGAGGGATGGAGGAAATTATTGCTTTCTTCAATTACCTCCCAGAAGTATATAAAGAAGATAGAACCACACTTTCTTGAAATTTAATAGTGACAGAACAAGAGCCAATGGACACAAGTTCAAATGCAGAACATTTTGTATAGATATAAGGGGGAAAAGTAAACCAAAAGCCGGGTCAAATTGGAAAGTGGAACAATATTTGGAAATATACTTAGTTACATATGGAGAGAAAACTCAAGCAAACAAAGGCTTAAACAGGTCTAGTTGGACTCACTAGAAGCAGGAAGACTAGATCATTTCTCTTCAACTAAATTATTACATTATTCGGAATTAGTGATTAAACTTCATTTCTAACCATCTCAAATCATTAGTCATACAAAAAAATGCTGGAAAATATCTAGAGGAGAAAAATAAAATACACATAAAATTTGTTCAACTCATGCAACCTTCCCTCTTCATAGAAAATTGTCAATAAAAAAAAAAAAGGGTAATTCTTTCCTACTAAAAGTTATTTGGTGAAATGAACATATTTCCTAGTTTCATTGGGTTAGTCTGAGTTCATAATAGGATATATGTTTGGAAAACATTCTTAGAGGTCACAGAAACAATCCACTTACTCCAAAGCAGAATCAATTTTACCCAGGTTATTCCTGACAAATGCTCATCCAAGTATTCTTTAAAATCTGCAGTGTCAGGGCTTTCTTTTTCTTCCTCACAACAGTGAATTCTTTTGCTCAACTAGCCTGAATCTTTTAGAAAAAAAGGCAATCTACCTTGTTGTATTTTAAGTTTGTTATGAGTGCATTGCTACTTTACTCACAGGAGGCATGAAAAGTTCATTCTCTTCTTTTAAACTACACGTTTTTATATATTTTAACACCATTATTGTGTCTGCTTTTAGTCTTCATTTTTCTAAACTACACCATTTTCTTTGGCCTCTCCTCTTACATTGTTTTAAGACATCTAATCATGTTCATTTTCTTCGTATTCAGTCATAATGCATTCCATAAATTTCTGTTGGGATGTTGGAAAAGGCCTGTTTATTTGGTTCCACACACTAATGAAAATATCTGCACCTTCGACTAACTATCAAATGTTTGGTCACGTTTATATGGAGTGGAATTAGCTTTACATTACTGCAAAGAGAGTTCACTGTGATGAAGAGCTATGGGGAGATCCAGCACTGACTGACCACAGCCGTTCTCAGCACTTCTGCTCAGAACAAATGTAAACGACTCCTGTGCAGTGTTCCATGGAAAACTCATTAAGAAACATCATTACTGGAAAAATTCTCCACTCTGAGAAATGTCTGTGTATCTGAGCCAGACTGTGGCAGTAAAAACACTAGCACAGACATATATATTTTTTTTAAACACACATTTTTAAGACCACTTTACAACACTAAAAATGTCACTGTAAAAAAAGTTCTACTTGTAATGCTTAATATATTAACATCTTACCTCATACAGTTATTTTCTAATTATTACAGAGCTGAATATGCATCATGAAGAGGTTACCAAAGATTGCACATTCCAGGCAAGACATACTTCCTTTTAAGTGTAGTATCTTATTTCAAAAAACTTGGATTCAAAGCAAGGCCAAACACAAAAATTTCTTCAGAGTGGACTGAATTTTGATCAATATTACCTGAATAATTTTCTTTTAAGCAAGTAGCATGCAAGAGGAATGACATTAAAATAACAGTAACTAATTCAATAGTTTTAAAAATATCATGAAGAATTTTTCTATCCACCTGAAAAAATGAATTATTTTATCACTAAATATGTAAAGGCCTCTCTTCTCACTTGTTTGTTTAATTATAACTCCTGACATCACACTCAAATTGTGTTTGGAAAAATGCATAAAGCATGCTTGGAGGATTTGTTCTGCTCCTTTTCAAAGAAAGAATATGTGTATTATTTACAAAACCCTCTATAATGTCACATAATTGTTAATTTATGTTCAATGTTACATTTGAAAAGCAATCTGAGAGGTCAGGGGGAACAGCACCTTCCACACAACCATCTTGCTACTCTGCAATATCTTTTGGAGCAACTGAGTCACTCTTTATGCAGTGAGGACTTCATGAACACTGCTAGAGGTGCACTGAGCTGTCTTCATGGAGCCCAGTTCCATCTCCACAGGATGGAGTCAAGGAGCTTTTTCAGTCACTTGTGTCCAACTGATTGCAATTTCTGTCCTTTCTAACTATAAAATGCCCTATTCCATCAGGTCTGCCACAGACTTTCTGCCGGGCAATAGATGACAGGAAAGACTCCAATACGCGATTTGTGTAACCCATGACTGTACTTTGTACTTACAAATAAATAATTTGTAAAAGCTTCTAGCCACTTCTAGAGGGCCTTTAAAAGTCCAGCATTAAGTAGAATGTGAACTTCAGCTGCCCATATGTTCAATCAGAATCATGGCACTTTGCTGTCTCATGGGGACGATATGAAGATAAACACCTAAATACCCCAATCTTCAGAGTGATGCGATATGGATAACTTCCTTAGCTAAAACAAGAGCACTAACAGTTCTTCTTTGCCTCGTGGTATTTTGATAGGTACAATGAATGCTGTCATATCTAGAGAACTTTCAGGAATACAAGTATTAAAAATCAAGTCTTCATCTTTTGGGAAATGATATAATACATGGCTAAAACACTTCTTCGCAGTTTGAAGAGCTGAAAAGTTGCATGCAGACAGTTCTAGAAAAAATCCTTTTCTTTACCTGATTTCCTCTCATCTAATGTGTACTCAGAGCACATCTTCCTGTGCAGCTGGAGGCTTTGTTACAGACAGGACACTGCTTAGTGTAGCCAGTGTTTATTGACTAATTTCTTTTTTTTTTTTTTAAGATGAATTTGGAAAATTTCCCAGATAATACATCTGCCCCTATTACTTGCACCTTGCAGTGTAAGACCAGAGAGGGAGGTAATGAGGACAACTGCATTTATTAGCAATGAATAAACTGATCAATCTTTTTCTGGATTAACAGTGGGAGATCTGAGACACACTGGGAAGTATCTGTCTGCTGACTGACACATACAAGCTGGCACACTTTTGTGTCAAAAATGTACACAGCTGCACACACACTAAAACTGTTCCATCCATAAAGCACAATTGCCAATTGCTTGTCTTCAGAGATGGGTAATAAGAGAGGGTCTCAACAACAAAACAACTGCAGAGTGCAGTTAAAGAATATTTTTCATTCCCTTAAGTGTCTGTCTTTCTAAACTCTCCTGCATTTGTTATCATTTTCCCTCCATCACGTTTTGGAAGAAGGACAGATGACCTACTTAGAAAAACCCAGGTTTATATTTCTCAAAAACTTTATTGAGTTGCCTGAATCACACAATTTTAGGTACCAAACACAGACTGATTTAACCTGAGTGTCAGTCATTACTAGCAGATGTCTGGACAAATTGTCTAGTGTGTTTTAGTTCTAAGTTGTCTTCAAATACTCTGACTAATAGCTGGTAGAAGACAAAACACAACCCAAAACAATGATAAATTATATTTATCCACACAGCATTATCAGCCATCAGCTGCAAATATGAAGGGAGCTTTATTTTAACATGTCCCACCTGTCTGTCCAAACTCTCTCAGATCATCTCAGCTTTCACAATAAACTTTACTCAAGGCATCAGTCTCAGCTTATGGAACATAACCAAACCCCAGGCTGAACTGACACTTGGGCAGATTGGTGTTGGGCTTGCTTGGTTATAAATAGGTATATTAACAATCCCCATAGTGCAATATCCTCTCCCCCAACACTCTCAGAGACTTCTGGTGAGAAGTATGAAATTCAATGATACTCCTAATTCTTTGCCTGGCTGATTACTTAACTATACTGCAGTGATGGGGCTGACTGAAGCTCCAGTGAGAACAACTGCAGCTCACAATTCCTTTGGTGTCTAGATCATCACAACTGACAACAGAAGAAACATCTCAAAGTGGGTTTTTTTCTAAATATACGGAAAAGGGAGCAAACTGATGTCAGGAAAACCACTGAGCAATTTGGATGAGGAAAGGAGCCCAACAGATGTTCCTACAGATTCCCGCACAGAGACAGGTTTTGCCAGTCAACACGGTGTCAATATTTAACTAACATATTATCACTTGATAATATTATTTATCAGTCAAGTAAGCACCTAGCCAGAAAAAAAAAAAACATTGAAGTCATCTTCAACTTTGTTTTTTTTAAGTCAGGCTCACTGAGTGTTCATAGAGGGGCAAAAAGTTGATTTCTGTTTTAAAAAAACCCTCAATTTTCACATACATTTGCAAGTAGCAAGTGCTCAAACATTTTACCAGAATTACCTGTGATGACCCTGAGCACAAGGGATGTCAGAACGGTGCTCTTCAAATCTTCAGCATTCTTTTGTGTGTCAACAATGCTGCACGGTTTTTGCAGCCCTTCTCTCTCTTAATAAACCAGGCTTAGTACCAGGTTAAGTTGTGTCACTGCATGGCACGGCCTCTGCACCATTGCTATGCCAGTTAATGCTTTCTCTTACAGTTACCTAGATTCCTTTTGGATTTCCCCTTCCTGCTGTCAGTTTCACAACCTAAGATAAATATACACACACACAAACCTTTCGTACACTTTTTTTTTAACTTTCAGCCCTGCCGTTTCTTTTAAACACTCATACCTCATGCACACCAATGCAAAATTTCACTTATAGACCTCTACAACATCTCAAACATGCAATCAGGTTCATTTTTGCAAAAAAATGTACTGTCTGTATCTTTGCTTTATCCCAGAAGGGAAGACACCAGCAAATCATGAGAATCACAGAAACAGGATATAGGTGGCTTCAATCTGAAAATCATCCCGTTCCAAAATAATTAATCAAAAAAAGAGAGGCCACCCAAATGCCCAGAAACAGTGAAATTTTCTCAGATGGCAGGCTTTTTTCTTTTCTTGACAACACAACTATTCTGAACATGGAAGGCAGAACTTTTTGAGTGCTTATGCAATCTTGGGACTCCTCGAAAAGGTACTACATAAAATACATCTTAGCATTCACAGCAAATTAATTAAGAAGTTTTTATCTCAGAAGATAAAATAAAATATCTTATGTTTACAACTCAGAAATTAGTCAAATATGCAGCAACATTCACAGTCATGTACATCTGTCTGTCCAAACAGGAGGCAATACAAATCCCACATGTCCAATGTTTTCCACAGTGAGTGTTCTTAAAGTTAGAATCAAAATATCCCATACATCATTAATCATCACATTACTCTAATAAATTAAAACCTACATATTCTAACATAAAAATTTTAAAGAACATGATACTAAAAAAATTGCAGAGTACAATTAGTACATTTTTTAAGTAATTTAAACTCATTTACCTGTAAAGTAAGTATTGGTGGGGAGAATAGAACTAGCGAATCTGTAATACCCATTTCCTGGGAAACGAATCCCTTTCATTACTTCAATACTCATTGTAGATAAAGATGAATCCATCCTTTCCACCTGGTAGATGGGAGAAGGCCCATTAAGCTCTTCAGGTTCATTCCAATTTATCTTTACCGTTGTGCTGTTTATTCCTTCAACACGAGGGGCATTAAGTTTCCTTGGAGCTGTGGATATAAAAAGTTATCATTGTCTATAATACTTGGGAAAGTATTTATTGCACATAACATCATAATTTTTGCAAAACATCCTGCTTCAGCTTCTGATCTTCTTAAGAATAAACACAGATATTCATAGAAGCTTAATTAGGGGAGAAAAAAACCCTCAAACAATATTCATAATCTTCATGAGACCTTACTTTCAGTTGCACAAGAAATACCTTACTTTTTTATTCTGGCTTTGGATAAATGTCTCTATAATTACATGTAAAATATTTTTGTTTGTAATCTTTAAGAATATTAATCAACATCTTCATAAAAAGTACATTTGTTTCCCTTCCTTGATCAGACTCTCATGCCAAACTCCCTGTAAGTATGTATCTGTATGACTTTCACAACTGGATGTGAGTGAAAAGCAAAGGTGAATCTGAACAGAGTTATTTAACTCTTGCTACATCTCAGTATGGTACATGACAAGGAGTCTTTTGTCACTGGGCTTATCCTCATGAAGAGGAGCAGAACAGCTCTCTGTCCACAGTACAGCAGGCCCATCAGGTTGTTCTCCTCATTATATGCGCACCAACCACCAGCATGTGTTCAAATAATTACTCAGTTCAAGAAAACGATCCTCTCCAGCTTTTCTCTACCACTTCTGGTGCACAGCAAGACTCCAGCCAAAATTGTTTCCATGAAGGTAGCAACATAAAATAGTTTTATGTTATTATGACGATCCTCCTATCATTTTACCCAATACTTTGATATTCTTTTAAACATTCTGATAGCATTGGGCACTCTATAGCTGAGTTACTAATCAAATTTATTCTATTTTTTTTATAAAATACTGTACAGTAAGCCACTGGAGGGCAGCATGACCTGTTTGGATAATGGCACGATGGTCATACAGGTGGAAAGAAATGGACCATCACTGAAACACTGGAAGACAACATCTGGAGAAATTGAACAAAAACACTCTACTATTTATAGAATCTATATACATCTAATCTTGCTTTTTCTTCCCCTTCTGTCCCTAATAAAGAAAAGGATTTAACAACAGAAACTTCATTTGTACCCAGGAAGCGAAATACAATGACAACTTGTAAAAATTACTTGTTCCCATAATGACACAGTAAAGAGCAATAAACTCCTTTCAAGAACAATAAAACCTGAATTAAAATATGGGCCTTCAAAATCTGACATGTTACTTCACAGCCCAGCATTATACATAGCACAAGTTCTTTAGAGAAGGAGAGATTGCTTCATTTAAAATGAATTAATAACATTCTTTTAACCATCCGCGCATTTCCAAGATCATTAACATATTTTTCATTTTTCCTATTTGTTAGTAGTACATTACTTCTTTCTTTTTTCTTTTTCTTTGTCCCCTACACCCCATAACTTGATAAATATTCTTCTTGGAGAAAGAAGAGAGTGGGGGAACTGGGAAACTGCCAATGGCACTATGAGCTGTAAATTCCTGCTTAGGTATCATTTATGACTTCACAATCTAATTAGTATCTTATGCGTTGGTAGAAATTTACAATGTGAAAATTGAAGTAATGCAGTGTGAGGTCATAAGCTTTCCTGCATAAGTAGGGCACAGCACTAATGAATTGTGGTATTAATGCACAAGTTTAAATAGAAAACATGGCTTAACAATCAAAACTTCACCTTTGAGGGAACCAGACTACGTCAGCATTTTAAATGCAAACTGAAGAGGTTGAGCCCTCCAGTTCAGATTACTGATGGCAAAACAGAAATGCTAAAATTCACTATTTTAAAAACACATACAGCTGACTAGCACTCATGACAATAACTATATCTTCCTTTAAAGTCTAGCATTAATAAACGGCAGTTACTTGGACCATAATTATGGCATCTCTGATACCCAAACCTGAAGCTTTTATGGGGCTTATGCAATTAACTACTTAAATGCATCGTAACACTTGCTTCTCTGACAGGGAAGTATTGATTTTTTAATCATTTTCAAGTCTCCTCTAGCACAAATAAATGTACTACAGTTACAGTTAATGCACTGTGTACACGCATTAAACACTGGAATGACACAATTTATTATTTTGTGATATATGGAACAGAAGACTATCCTCTCAGAAAGTAGCATCCTTGCTATAGCATTAGTATTTAAACTACAGTCTCCTTGATGCTTGAGAGTTCTTGTGCAAGACACCAGAAAACTGTATAGAACTGGCTACGTAAGTATTTAAAAACAAATAAAAACAACCAAAAAACCCAAACAGAAAACCCAACTGTGCACAAAACCAGACAAGATTTGAAATAAATCTGTAGTGCTAACCCAGCAGGGTACTAAATGCTGAAATTAAAAATATTCAACACTGAAAGATACAGTATATATTTTCCTAAAGGTGTCACTGTGGTACCTGTAGCTACTTTCTGAAAGATGAATCGAGTATAATTTTACCTATTTAATTTTTTTTAGTCACGTTCTGTTAAGACACATCTGTCAAAATAATGAGCGTACTGCATTTTAGTGGAATCAAAGTCACATTTTTGTGTATTTTAATTATGTAGTTTTAATGTCTTGCTATATAATACATATTTAATATAAGGCTAAAACAGTATTTAAAAGCCCCTGATTGCTGCATGCCATTGTGTAGCAGAGGGCACAGAAAAGACCAATAAAGACAGATGGTCCATACAACTTATGTTGAAGTCATATATCTAAATATAGATGTTGCTACACAGGTCATTACAAATAAGCTTTTCCCATGTGTTTATGCACACACATGTACACAAAAATGAAGTTGGTAAGTAAAGAGCAGTTAATTTTGTTTTGTTTGAAATAATATCATTTTAGTTTTAGGCTCGAAGACAGATGCCAGCATTTCGCTCTGAACAGATGGTAATTCCATCTAATAGTGCATCTCTGTATTAGTAAGGTCTGTTGTGTATACAAACAGTAATAAACACTAGGTAAGGATCAAAATAAATTTTAATTGTTGACATTAAATTCTGGCAGCCATGGTTCTAAGGATACAATACTCCTTTCTCAAGTCTGTCAGGTTTACTAATACAACTGCTAAAGCTTTTCCATACTCTGCCAGATTCTTGTCCCAGGAATAACATTTACACTGTGGCCAAATTTTACAGGTTTACATATGTTTGAACAACTCCTGCTCAGCTTACTGTAGGTAAGTATTTGTGTACTCTTCCACAGAAGCCTTCGATCAGACACTATGAATAGTTCAGCAAGGTAACAGCAACAAAAAACATATAGGTTTTAATTGTTCTTAAGTTGAATCCAAAATGCATACATACAAATTAAAACAGAACAAAATGGCAAATTTGAGGACAAAAAGTTACAGAAAATATGTTTTCTTTTCATCTTGGAGTTTACCTTGCAGGTAAAATTACATGTCTCGCTATGGGTCATTTCATTTTTCCTACAAGTTATTAGTCCAGAGGACCCCAACTTTACCATGGCATTTCTGGTATGTTTTCTTTTTCTGTACTTCACAGTGGTATCAGTCATTTCAACATTGAGTGAGTAAGGCAATAATACTTATGTCTTCTGATAATATTTTGAGTTTTAAGAGATTCTTTATAGAGTCCATTTTGGACTCTTTCCCAAAAAAGAGTAAAACCCATCCACAAAGGACATCAAAAGAAAATTTAGTAACATGGATACGTTGCAATCATATTTCTTTTAAAATAGATGTAATACACCATATTTTTTTAAAATCATGAAAAATATATTGCTTCCACCATATGGGACAACCAACGACTCACCAACCGATTTAAGATGCAGCATATTGAGCTGACCATATGTTACAGTGCTGTTGAATGGCTGAGTGATTCATGCCCGTCACATTCTAGTATATCAATTAAAGCTCCTTGAAGTCTGCATGATTTGTGTCTCTGTTATTAAACCCTGCTAATTCATCCCACTTACACATCTGTTATAAATCTCTAGGAGTGCTGCATGATTCATGGCAATCTGTGAGCATGGTACAGCAAATTCTTCTTCTTGTAATTAACAGTAAATTGTTTTACTGCCATGCAATGAATTTTTCAGTTATATTGCAAATGAACTCCTAAATGCACGGTTCTTTCCTAAGAACTGACTTATATTATTAGGCAATTAAAAAGTATTGCTTTGAACCAAAAGCTTTTAATCAAGAGGAATGCAACTTAAACATAGCTTTAAAATGTTGCAAATTTGACAGTGAGGAAAAAGAACAAACTGAGCTGTTTTGAGCTATTTTCAGATGTATAATACGTGGTTGGTAGGGGAGAAGGAACAAATAACTTTTGAGTCCCTACTGATTTCCTGAAACTCAAAGAGCAGTTTAACTACAGCTTGAACACTTGGCAAGACAAGTTTGAGCAGATTCTATTTATCTCGGAAGTTACTTAAGTCATCTGTCATTATGAAATTTCTCAGATTACTTTACACTTTTCTAATTGTAAAACAGCGTCTTTATTCTTGGAATAAATAATTGGATAATTAGCCAAGCTGAATCATCAGAGGATTCCAGTGCTGCTCAAGTGTTCTTGTCAAAGGTGAAGCAAATTCATTTCAGCTTTGCCTCTGTAGCTTTCTGAAGAGGCTTTGATTTTTTTTCCTGCTACATTCTTGGCAGCAGCCTCAAATTCATGAGTCCATACATCAAGTCAGTAGTTTAACAACAAATGAAATTAAATTCAAAGAAGGGAAACTAATTGAAGGACAGCAACAAAAGTGTTTGGTAATGTGCTTTTTAATATGGCATGCCACATTTGCATGATAATTTTTCCTTTTTAGCATGGAGCAGAAAGTGACTAGCTTAATGAGGGATTATTCAAGACAGGAATGAACAAAATGCATTCATAACTAAGAACAAAGATTGTATTATGAAACGGAAACAGGCAACTGCCGAGAAGTAACTGGATGATTGGTTTATGCATTATGAATAAAAAGGTAGAAAAATATTTATATTAGTATTCGCTAATGACTATATATACAAGATTGTTGTAATTAAAATTATAAATTAACATATTAAGAGTGCTTGTTTAATCACTTTGGGTCCTATTCACAATGAAGAGACTTATGTACATGCATGCAAAACAATCTGTGTTTCCAGGCCAGCAGCAAATGGCCCTCGTATTTCTCTTCTGTAACAAAGGGAACTATACATTACTTACTACCTGTTTAATGGGTATTGGTGATTTTAAAATTGAGGCACAGCATTTGGTAGAAAAGCAGTCTATGACAAGCAGAACAAATGAGGCTTTTGAAAAGGGCTTGCACTGGACCTTATTATGAATGGAAATAAAGGAAAAAATGGACAAATTACTCAGATTTAAAGGGTAATCAAAAAGAAAACAATATCAAGGAGTTTAAGACAGCCCAGAATTACCCCAGCAAACCCAGAGGCAACTCCAAAGCCACCAAATACAACTGCATTAGAAGTCTGCCAAGAAGCCAGATGCAGCTGGTGCTGGAAGAATATCTTCTACAAATTAGCTTCTGAACCCTGTAATTGCCATCAAAAGCAAAAGATCGGGAATACAGTGTGCTGGGGTAAATGGCAGCAATCACAAAGCTATACTGTGCTATGTCTTAAAAATTGCCTTTTAAATGAAATTTTTAAAAAAAATTAAGGACAAAGGAAAGGCGAACTTAATTACAAGAAATAAGCTTAGTCACACAGTAGCTAATGAAACATAGCTGTACAGATTGTTTAAGGCAACCTTTGACTATATGATTTGAGATCAGTAGCATAAGCAATTGTACTGGTCCAAGCACTCACATGGCTAATTTCATACTGTTGAAATGTCAGGAATTGATGGACATAAAAAGGTGTTTCTCTGCCTCACTGAAAAATTTTGAAAACATGCATGTTTTGCATTGGTAGTTCATAATTTTATGCAAACACATTATTACAAAAAGACACTTTTAAAGGACCAGGTCTCTCACTGGTACCAGCTAGTATTGTTCTATATATTCCAAGGTACCAGTTCGGAATCCTACATGAGATAAAAGCACGGAACAAAAAGCGCTTTTGAAATTGAAAAAGTAAGACCTAGTAAAAACAACAGGAATTTGAACCCAGAGAAAGGAATAAAATAAAATTTTGCTCTGTGTATTGAGACAAAAAATGTAAAATTACTGTCCAATATAGCTTTCAGTTACATACATGCAGATCTGCTTGAAGATCTTGGGGCAGACAAAACCAGAGTTCAAATTGGATTCCAAATTTTTCAAATAAAGTATCAACAATGAACTTTTTTCCTCATCTATTGGCCAAGGATTTCAGTAGCATGAGCACAATATTGCGGTGTACAAAAAGTATTTTGAATACCACAGGGATTATGGAAGATGAAGAACCTTAATTTACCATTTAAAAGACTGATTAAAAAGTATGAAACACTTCTTAATTAGTTGTGTATTTAAAAGTCCACTATTTATGTATTTCTCTGAACAGGCCAAATTCAAGTTCTTTTTCTGTCCAGTCACCTTCTCTTTGAGTAACAGAGATGAGTAGTTATCTTGTGTTTTGTTTATATGCTTGTTTGGATCTTTCATCCCAATACCACATTTACACATAACATTGATCTTCCAACGCTTTTTACCATTCTGGGAGGATCAGGCATAACTGTTCAAGTTCTTTTATTTACCACACCCTCCTGGTTTCAGGAGGGAGCATTTGTAACAGCTTCCACTCAGCCTTTTTATAAAATAACTCCGTTCTTAATTTTATTTTGTTGGTTTCCTCATTTTCTTTCCTCCCATTATTCTGGTTTGTCTTCTTTTATTACCATTTACAAATATCATGGGTGTATGGATTGGCAAGGAGGAGTTTTTTTGTCAGCCTGACAGACACAAGGTCATATGGCCAATTTGAGGGTTTTTTTCACTCTACTCCTGCAGAGCTACTCATGAGATATTCCCAGTACAGATGCCTATATTGAACCAAGTTAGAAGGAATCCACTCATTATTTTTGCTTCTGGATTTTAACCACAGTCCAAGAGACTTCTCATTGAAAGACAAGAAGACTTTCTGATGCTTCTGCTCCCTTCGGTATTATCCTTAAATTCTGCTCCTGGTTGCGGTAGTCTCTTTGTCTTTTCAATCTTATCTCAGAACCTCTTACTTTTCTTCCTCAACATTTTTTCTAATGGTTTCGCACCCTTGTCTGTTTGTTTTCATTTTCTGTCTTACAATGTATTAAAAAAAAACCATAAAAAAGTTGCCAGAGAAAAAGGTTCGATTTTAAAGAGTATATTTTTTATAACTAGTCTTCAAATTAACCTAATGGATCTGAACAAAGCTTAAAAATTACTTGAGACTTTTAGTGGCAAATTTCAGAAGCCATTGGCAATTCCAAAAAGAAGCCCCTTGCTAATACATATCAATTGGACATGCCAAAATCAGAGTCATCATTGATTTAAATGGTCTCTGTGATAAATCAGTATACTCCATACATGGAAGGGGAGTGAAGACGGCTTTCCATTATGTTTTTCCATTATCCTCCTGAGGATCAGAGGAGAATTAGTTTAATTTAGTATAACCTCTCACCCAACTTGAAACACAATTCAAAGCTCCTGGATTGTGTTACAATGCAAAGGGACCATCATGCTGAAGCACATTTCAGTCAAGACTTCCTCCAAAAAGCTGCCTTTGCCAGGTCATGGGGGGGACTGGAGTCCAGCCAGGAAAGCTGTCTCTTTGCCAGGGAGACATTCCTTCATGAAAAAGAACTCTCCAACAGTCCTAGAAAGGCAATTTTAATTTCATTTTGCACCGTTCAATGACAAAAAAAAAAAAGATAGTAATGGACTAGGACTTGATTACCTATTTTTACAACTGACAGGGACAGGTTTCTCCTAACTTTGTTTCAAGTTTTAACTCACTTTAATTGTCATCATATAAGTAGTGCTTCTTGTAAATTTTCCTTAGAAACAGTTTTACAGAACTTAACAGAATGAAACATGCCCACAAACACACATGCCAAAAAAAAAAAAACAAAAAAAAAAAAGTGGATGAATAGGATAAAACAAATTTTTCCAGAAACAAAAAATGTGAATGGTAGAAGATAAAACTGCATGCAAAATTTAAGTTTTTCATTTTTCAGTTTGCCAACATTTAAGACATCACAATAACATGTTTTAAAAACATTAAAGGACCACAATACAGGACTGATTCTTTTCTTTCAAGGCTTATAAGAGTAAGTAGGAAAAGGATTCAGTGCAAAACAGCTAATAAATGGGTACATGTCTGCTATGCTATTTTGTATTCTCCTGTCTTCTCTAATGTGATAGGTCTCTAAGTATTAACACAACCAGGGAGGAGATGGTCATAAACAAGCTGTCAAGCATAACTAAGCTATTGTTTCTGAATCTTTTAATAAATGTATAAATGCAAAGTTGGATCATTTGTAATAATAAGGTGTGCTGTTTAGGCAACATTTGTTTCCATGGTTATCAGCACAGACTAGAACATCATTCCTTGCATGGCTGTGTTTTGGGATAAAGTCATACAAGTAGGACCCTCTGTATATGGCCAGTCTTCCCCTTGAAAAAACATGGAAAGGCAATGAAATAAACAGACAATGAAGAACTGAGGAGGACAGACTATAGGTAATATCCCAACAGCTTAAATTTCACTTCAGCAGAAAATTTCAGGTTTTTTCCTATGCAAAACCAAATTACATGAGAGGCAATTTCAAAGATCACCATCACAACATCCATATGACAAACCCATTAATTGCTTAACATTTTTAGATAATCATTTTAGCTCATATTGTGAAATTATTTAATGTGATTTAAATGACTATACTAAAAGAAACCACCATCTTAGGTAGTCAGCTCTCTTCAGATGACCACCAGTATGTCACACAGCATGGATTTTGAGCTTGTATTTACAGTATTATAGAATTGTACTGACTACCTCATTCCATGAATAAAGGGACTTGTAAAACTGATTTTCCTAGCAATTTCTCTCTTAAAACCCTCTTGAACCCCCAATGCTGTCCAAGAAGTAAGTCTACACCAGCCCTTTCTTCAAAGTAAGTACTGGCTTTCTCTGTCTCTGTTCTGTAACAATGCCTATTTTCCCCTAAATTTGTAGGCAGTTAGTACATTTGAAATACACAACAATGCTATTGAAATTAATTCAAAGACTTTAAGTGTATTAAGATGCACAGGAACATATATGCAGTTTCTTTAGCACTCTATCCACAGATATGTAGATACATCTCTACAAAGCAAAATCTCAAATCTCAGGAGCTGAATAAACATTTTCAAAAGAGCAGACCCAAAGCATGTATGTTGCTTCTAGTTTAGACACACAAATACACTGTGTACTTATACTACCCTTTAAAGAAAATCCATGCAACTCCTCCTGCCATGCTGCTCAAGGCATTAGCACAGCTGGTGCATTTTACATGCCCTGTTATGCAAACATGACACACACACTGCAAAACCCAACAACAAATTAAAAACTTCTTAGCATCAGAAATGAATGAATGGATGCAGCCACATTTATGTAAATTCACTGTTTAAACAAACGGGAACAAAAAATATACATATCATAACTTGCAACTGAGAGAGCAGTACACAAATCCTACTGCCATAAGAGAGTACCTTAAACCTCCATTGAAAACATTTTGGGTTTAATCTGTCAAAACAAACAAATAATAATTAAGCAAGTCACTTTGTATTAATACAACACCTACCCCTGCCACTGTGCATCAAACTACGACCATCATAGTGGTATTCATTAGTAAACTGTGTGTCAGCTTTGCACTTTGCTACAGATTGTTTTCTTACCAGCTGCCAAGGTTTGCCCCATGCCTGGCTCACTGGTTACACAGCCAATTTGGTTGCAGAGAGTCACAGTAAAGTTGTACATCCTGTAAGGTTTTAATCCCGTTGCTACGTAGGAGAGCTCGTGAGCCTCAGCTATATGCAAAACCTGCAACGCAAACAGATTGGAAGACAACAGTTGGTTCATAATATTTTCATTCCTGTCAATTGATGACATGTTCACTAATAAGAAACTTGTCTCTGAACTTGCAGATTCCTTCACTCAGATGTGGGAAAGCCTGCAAAGACCAACTGAGGGAGACAATTATTTTGGAGAGTCTGAACAAGCTGGGATTTAGGTGATAATACTTCCCATCACACTGTTTTATGAGGTAATAAGCCAGTTCCTGAGTGGATAAATGAGGAAACAAAGTTATTGCCTCATAAAACTGTGTGGTGGTGCAGTTATCATTACAAACAGTGCAGCTACAATCGAGATGACGAAAATGACACTATTAAGTTGTGAAATCTGACCACCATTGAAGGAGTGACATGATTAGCAGGCATTAGGAGGGAGGGGAATAACTAATACCTACAAACATTTGCATCTGCATTACTTTAACATTACTATAAGCTATCAGAGGGAGAGGAACTGATTGTAATGCAGCATTTTAAATAACTTTGTTATCAGATGTTTGTTTGGATGAAGAATCTTGCAAACCAGTGACCAGAAGCAGTTGGCATTTATGTATCATTACAACAGTCCCAGAAACAGTAGTATCCCCATTTCATAGGCAAATAAACTGAGGCCCATCTGTGATAATACCAAAAGACAAAATCACCTCTGAATGAGAAATACAATGTGAGAGCACCAGATCCACTTCCACATTCCGATTATGTATCATGTCTCTTTGCTCATTCTTAAAATTTTAGCTTACTACTAATGCCGTATTTGTTCGTCAAACCCAGCCACTCAAACATTATAACAGTATTTTAAAGTCACATATTTTGACTTTTCAAATCTGTTTCTTTTCTGGTATTTTAGGTTTTCCCACTTCAAAGATTCATCCTTCTTAATGAAAATGTACATTCCTACAACACACCATGGCTTTAAGCATATCAACAAATATAGCAACAATACAGAATCAGTACATAAAAATATCAAGGTAATTTAAATGTTGTTGCACAGTCTCATCCCTCCTAATTTTAAATCTCACCTACTACCGAGAACAAGTCAGCTCAGGGATACAACTTAAAACCTGAAAGTAGTGTATAACATTACAGAGCACTCGAACTGGTAGGTGGAAAAGTTAGATCAGAGAATATACAACAAATCAGGGAAACAATCCATCACAACACCTCAGAGGACGTCAGACTTTATCAATTTTAATATTACCAGTTAGGAAAACCTTAACGTAACTAACAATAATACCTGGGAAAATGGCGGCAAGGACCTTTCTTCATTCATCAAACTGATGCTGTATCCCATCACTTCTCCTCTTGCTAAATCATCTTCAGGTTTTTCCCATGACACATTGAGGGAATATGGTGAAAGGGAGAATACTGCTGGAGACGGCATGAATGTTGGTGCTGAAATAAAGTTAATATAATAATATTAATAAAATAAATGAGCAATATGTATAATGCATACTTCCTCACTGTACTTGTAAATCACCAGTTCAGATAATAATTTCTTTTCCTTTTCTGACTTTATTTTCAAGCCTAGCTGGAATTTTCACCTTATTTTGGTAAGTACCTCACTCATCATTCTCCTGTTTTCTATTCTGATTGTGAATTCAGAATAAAACTCTGCCTATGTCTTCAAAGAAATACTAATCAACACCACAGTCCCATCCCCTGTAGCAGGTAGGAAAGCACATACAAATGAAAAGGTCTTGAAGAAAAACTTCATGCAACATGGGAAAAAACTGATAAAAGCAAAGAGTGTTCAATACTTCAGTATCTTAAAAGCAATTCTGTTTGCCAGGCCAGTTTGAAATTAACATGTCTCTCACTTCTTACAAAACAGTTCCCCTGTCTTCCATAGCAAATCTGTTAAAGGATTGTTTGCACTGCAGTTAAATCCCCACCTGATTACTCTGTAATAATAGGATACCAACTCATAGCACTTCTGCTATGTACAAACAACCCCACTAATGGACCTCTTCCCAAATACAATTTAACACTTTTATAACATATAGTATTTAGGAACAGATAAGCACGAAGACTCATTTTGAAGGAGGAATTATTTTAGCCTGCTGTTTTGCTGGAGCAAATGACTGAGGATATGATTTTCAAGCTAATAGCAAAAAAAAGCATCAGTAACATAACAGAGATGTTTAATTGCCAATCATGGTCTCTTATCAGTCTGAAACTCTTAGATTTCTACTGAAATAACAGAAATAAATTGCTGATATTTCAAATAATATGTCAAGAAGCAAAGTCCTTTTGAAAATCTGAACAGAAGGGTCACATTCAGAGACACGTTCAGTTTGCCCCAGGCCAACTGGTTACACTTCAGAAAAAAGGGTCCATATTATGACACTTGGCCTCCATAAAAGCATATGAAGAGTCATAAGGAGTTAAAGAGCACAGTTGCCTGTCCCAAACACTGTTAAGGCCACAGAAGGACTTTGCCATGAGACAAGCACAGAAGGGAGGGACAGGATGGCATTAACCCCAGGCCTGGCAGAGGTGAGATCTGGTTAGTACATCCTGGTTAACACATCCAGACAAAAATTCTCACTGTGGCAAACTGTGTAAAGAAGCAACCACTCCTACACATTTCACCGGTCAAAGATCATCCCAAGTTATGGGACAGGTGGCATCTGCGACCACCAACCACCACTGAAGCACCCTCAAATATTCCTCCATGGATACCTGGAACTTGGACTGTAAAATAAGCGCAAGAACTTCAGATAAGATAAAGGTGGTACTATTGTCTGGGTGTTATGTCCCTAGGGGAGGTTAGCAAAGCTTGGGGAGAAGAATGTATCACTGATAATGAACACAAAGAATGCAGAATTTATGGGCCACAAGGAAAGCAAACTCAGCAACTGTGCTGAAATCAGTTCCAACCAGGTAAAAGGTAATTCCCGCAGGGGAGATCGTGATCATCAACTCATGGCCCACCAACCCAAGAAACCCATCAACTCAAAAGAAGAGAAAGACCGAGCATGTGAACAGATTAGTATTAGAAGCATGGGAACCATTTAGTCAATAAAAGAAGAGAACTGTGTAGCCAATTATCTTTAATTCCTTTGTTTGCTAAAATGTATAAGTAGTGAAAAATTTTGAATGACCTTGGAAGCCCCACCACTGAGAAGGGTGAAGAAGGACCAACAGGACACTTCTGGATCCATAGGTGGTTACTATTTTCTGCTTGATATCTCTCTCTCTCTCTCTCTCCTCCCTTTTCTATTTCTTTCTATCTCTGCACCTCTAATTTATTGTTAAAAGAATCTGTATTATTGACTTTGGCATATGGTCTCGTTTGTACCTTAATTCAGGCAGAGGCATCTCTCACTAACTGGGACTTAACAGAAGTTTCAATCACTATATTCCTGAAGAGGTAACCGTCTCAGGTTCTTCAAATTAAAACACTGCTTGGTATACTTTACAAACCTGTAGTTTAACTTTTGGATTAATTAACATGGTTTATTTTCCTCAACAATATGAATTTATGGTGAAGAAAATGCTTTTGCTTAACATGCAAAGTTCTGAGATAATTTGACCTATCTTTAATTAGTTAAAAATGAGAATTTGTCTCTAGTTAAACCATCACTAGACACATTTTACAGAAAAAGAAATTAAGAATACGTGCTAATCTAGTTTTTCCTTTTACTTCTATCAAATAAATTCAAACCAGTGCTCACCAGCCTCTCCTGTTCGTCCTGATGCCCAATCTGAAGATACGCTACCCGCCATGTTTACTGCTAGCACACAAAATTCATACTCTGCGAATGGTTCCAGATCAATGACTGTGGCACTGGTCTGTGGTGGAGACAAGGCATTTTCATTTGGAGATTCCACAACAGGTTGAGGACTGAGCCATCCACTGCTTTGGAAAATACGAAGTTCAGGAGGAAGAATGTTCCCAGCTGATTTTAATTTTTTTCTCATGTAAAGTTCATATCTTATAATTATACCTAGAGAAAAAGGACAGAAAAAGTAATGAATTTAAATGGTTTCTGGAGTTCTACTAAAATATCACCAGCATAGTTAATGAGCTATGATTGAATCAATTGAATTCACAAAAATACAGCATTAGAAGACTTTTTTTTTCTTTCTGCTACACTCTTTTTTTCTTTTTTTTAACATGGTGAGAAAGGAACTTTTGAGTGACATTTTAATGCCAACACTTAGGAATATATTACTGGGTAGGAGACACATGTGTGTCAGTTCTACATCAATGCAAACTTATTATACACACAGGAAGGCCTCACCACTTGTGGAAAAAAAATCACCATTGTATATGAAGAAATATATGATCTAGACTGGATTGTGAAAGTAGTTTAACTATAACATTTTAAGAAATATCTAACTAGAGACTGCTGGCAATGCCAGGAGATAATTACCGTAAAATGAATATATTTGGGTCTGCATTCATGCACAGAACTTGAGAGGTTGCTTGGGAGAAACAGCTTCTCTGTCTTTGGAGAGACTGGAAAATCTGACCAGACATCATGACAAATATGGCTTAAATCTGCCTGTGCTGGCCATTAGATGCATGTTATGGCAGTTGATTATGAGGAGTGTTTGACACAGATTGAGGGGCAAGTGCTGACAGCAAATACCATGATCTGCATTGTAGAAATTGCCCCTCTAAATACACAGGTGTTCTGCTGTGGGCATTCTTCCTGTCTAATATGGAAACAGCTGGAAAATGAGATGCTCAAAGTGAAAGTTGAGCTCCCCGTAAATGGATGACCATTTTGTGAACAGATCAAAATGCTTGTTTTCACTTGCACAAATACTTGTGCATATAAGCGCAAGACCACAAAACTCCATTGCTCATATATTAAAAGATAGCACAATAAAATATGTGCTATCACAGAAGTATCCTACAACAGCTGCGTTCTCAGTTTCAAAAACCTAAAATATTATTACGCAAGTTAGACCAGCAATTCTTGGCAATCACCTAATCCCTAACAAAGTTATACTGGTAATAGAATTGGCTACTGCACATGACGGATGGTTTCAAAACCAGACTTCTCCGTTAATTCTTAGATTTTTTTCCACAACTGTTATCTGCTTATTTATTTTTTGTCAGGCAATATCACCACATCTGTCTGAACTAAGCAATCTGGCAAATTAGGAAAAAATTAATTTTACTGTGAATGTTTGATTATAAATGTGATTTTTGCTGTAGCAGATGCCACTGAGTGCTGAATCCTGGACCCAATAGTGAGTGGATTTCTAAGCTCCAAAAGAATAAAACACAGACCCTGAGGATACATTTAATGGCAAGCAAGCAAATTAGGAAAATGCCTTACTTCATTCTCAATGTATAGCACATGGATAAGGATATTCTAACGAGATTTGAGAAAATGCTGCTTTTCCCTTGCAAAGACATTGATTGACAAAAGAAAACACGACGTCCTACCGTTTGGTTTCTCAGGTGGTGACCACTCGACAGCCAGTTCTGTAGAGCTGATAGTTTCGACAGTTGGTGGGTGCAGCCCTTCTGGAGGAGCTTGTGCAGTAACTACTGTTACTGGCTGGCTCTTCAAGCAGCCTCCACTAGTACAAGCTTGCACAGAAAAAACATACTTTGTAAATGGAATGAGATTCCAAATAATTGCTGAAGTCTTTAAGCCTTCATACTGACCACAAGGCTGAAGATCAACCGAGCTATTACATGTTAAAATGTATCTCTCGATGGGCCCAGAGTCATTGGAGACACTTGTCCAGTAAAGTAAAACAGAGTGGTGACTAACAGGAAACACAGGATTTAAATCCAAGCTTCCTACAGGTGTTCCAGATTTTGTTCTGTATGTCACTGAGTCACTTCTTGTAAAACCATGAACGTTGCTTGCTTGGATGTAATAGGAATAGAAGATATATGGAGCTAACATGGTATCGGTGAAGGTCTGAACACCTAAAACAAACAGGTGTGAAGAGAAGTATATCAGTCTAACACATAATTTCTATACCTACAGTCTGTCCAGCTCTAATCCAAGACATATTTATGCCTGTCCACATGCTCTTCTGGAGATCATTATAAACATTATAACTTCTCAACTTTTTTTTTTAACATGGGGAAAAAACCTCCACTTTGTCCTTTATTACCTTCCACTGCACATCAGCATCACTAGAGAAATAATTTTTCCACTGAACTTGTTGTAATTCCTGCTTTAATAATCAAGAAAATTAATACAATTATCTTCTCATTCCTCTTTTCCTTAAAAATAATTCTTTCAAATGTAAATCAGCATCAATATTAGTGAATATAATTTAGAAAAAACCCAAACCATTGTTCAAATTTCTCAGACCTCTATTTTTGATTAATTTCATGGCATAAGACCAAATATTTAAACTTTGTGTGCTTTCATTTCTTCACTTCTACAACAGTGCTTAGTATCTCTTTTGTAAAGCATTTGATCTTGGATGAGAAGTAAAACAAAAGCCAAAATAATTATTAGAAAGGTATACACAAAGCCTATATTTACCTTCCTCACCCTTACTTTCCATTACCCTAGTTAGCTTTTTAGCATCTTTTTCGTACCAATGACCATTAATAGCTCCTGTGTACATCCCAGAAGCAGTGACACATCTTCGTCATCACAGCACAATGTCTATTTATGTACAACCATACCTCCATACATTATTTTGCCTTAAGAAATAGTGAACACTGAGTAATATATTACATAACAGAGCATAAATATTTGTAAGCTTTTTCAAAGCAAATGCAAAGGATGCAGCTATTTCTACGTCCTCTCTGTACATCTGCACTGGCAAGTCAGCCCTGAATACAACTTAAAGAAGAGGGACACAAAATTATGGGTATTGTTAGATATTCAACCCTTGACATTGCAGCATGAAACCAGCAGCATCAGCCCAGTAATTGCTTACAGCACTTTAACTCCCTAGAGTGACTACAAACTTATCACAGAACTCCAGCAATAAGGAGAGGGGTGAGCTCATCTTCAGGCCTTGCCAACCATGGTACCTCAGGCAAGGCTGGAGAACAATTCTGCCAGCTGAGCAATGGCTATTGAGACTTCCCTGAGTGACAGTAGTGAGCAGGCAGACGGTGCAGCAGATTTCAGTCTTGCAGGCAGGATTCAGCCATTTCTTCTTCCACTTTGGGGCTAGCGTGCCTTTTGAACTTTGGGCGCAAGTCTCAAGTGTACTGCAGAACTGCTGAGCCCTTTCTGAGCTGCATGGACACACCTGCCCCGGCTGATGTGCTTCTGGGCACAGGAGTGGGTACCAAAGCTGGCAAGAGTCCTCAGGGCCTGACAACCAGTTGCCCTGAAGGACAGGACAAGTAGGACCTTGTCATGTGTCCACTTTCCAATTTTGTAGTCAGAGAAGAAAAATGGTCACAAAACCAGAATGAGGCAGTACGCTAGAAACCTGGGAGAGCTGCACTTTATGGAACAACAGGATCATCCATCCTATGAGCATTCAATTCGAAAGAGCCACAGAGAAGAAAAGAAGAACATATGGAAAAAACAAGAAAAGAAGAAATAAAGGCCAACAGTTGAGGTTCAGCAAGTCCAAATGCCAGATCCTGCACTTGGGTCACAACAACCCCCTGCAGCACTACAGGCTGGGGGAAGAGTGTCTGGAAGAGGGCCCTGGCAGAGTAGTGGAATCACCATGCCTGGAAGTGTTCAGAAAGGGGTAGATGTAGCACCCAGGGACATGGTTTAGCAGTGACATGGCAGTGCGGAGTTAATGATTTGCCTCAATGATCTTACAGGTCTTTTCCATCCTTAATGGGTTTATGATTTAGCATTTTAAAAATAATTAGAACAAACTTGATTTGGAGTAGAAATTGCAAGTAACTTTGGGGGAGGAGTTTCACATTTTAAAGTAAGCAGTTAATTTTATCCTCAAGACAAGGACTGCTCAGGGAAATCTGAGGCTCAGGTTTTTCAGAGCAGTTAGGAAAAGACTGTTTTAATTCAGCATTCTGCAATACTATCATCCAGGTCACCATGCTGATTTAGAATATTATTCTTAATTTTCCTTGGGAAGTTCAGTGTTCCTATAAAATTCTCATTCAGCCATAAAATAATGTTGAACCAGTTGTATTCTCAGCTCATAAGCATTACAAACTTCTTATTGCATTAAGAAAAAAATAACATTATCAAAAATTCTGACAGCATGAACAATATATTCTTGATATTCAAACACCAGAAGATGATTTCACATCATTAATTAGGGGGATTTCCAGGAAATGTCAAAAATGTCTTTTGAAACCAAATCTGTGTATTTAAGAAGACAATGTTTTGTTAAATAGAAACATGCTAATATCTCATTATCCAGCTAAATACATCCAGAATTTTTTGCTTTCTACAAAGTATATAGGTAGTATCATGAAATACCATCCTCAACAATGCACTGTTTCAAGTACATTACTAAGCAGATTTATGACAATGAAGTATAACAGCTTTTCTTTTGAAATCAATTCATATTTTACTTAAGTTAGGCTTTGAAACCAAATTAAGGAATTGGAATATTCTCTATTAGTTCTCTAATTTTTTTGTTATTGTTACTGTCTCTCAATTACTTTACCCCATGCTTACACGGGGTCACATACCTTTCCTCATGGTATGTACTGCAGAGTGCCCAAATTCACAGCATAAGCCACATAAAAATGAACTATAAGACTGTAGCATGAATCAAAACATAGAAATGTGAGGTGCATTCCAAAGGATCCGTGCTTCCATTGCAAAATAGCCTTTTTTTTTTCCTTCCCTCCAGGGTACACACCAACAATTAGAGAGACTCAACTTCTGCAAAACGTTAATGCTGCATTGGTAAGAAACTGCATTAAACTGAAGAAGCTGCTGGAACAGAGGTCAAACCTTAGTGGCATTAAACCAGACTCATCTTCTTTAAAAAACCCACTTGTGTGCCATGAATACATACAAACAGTATCCAAATCCATCTCCTTTCCTTTGATAAGTGGATCAATATTAGCACAAAATGGCCTTTCCAGTTTGGACAGTGTCGAATCCTTTAGGACTGCCTTCTGAGGATCCCTTGGCAAGCCTCAACATGAGAGAAGTGGTGCTGCTAAAGACAAATCAGGAACTACAGTGATAGCTTAACAGAAGGTGCTAAAAGTTAGAGGCTACAAAAAGCTTTCCTATCTGTTAACAGTTTAAAACCAGGAAAATGAAAAAAGTTTAAGCACATTATGGTCTCTTCTGTTCACCTAATTCTTTATCTGTGACTTTGTTAGATTTTGGTGTCTGTGCATATTTTCATTGAATACTTTTGGTGAGTCAATTTTGAAGTTTTTCAGAATAAAAAGTAAAATATTTATCAGCCATTTTGGGTGATTCCATTTGCCAGATTTTAGACTAGGGTATTCATTTCTTTCAAGCAAAATTAATAACACAGGACAGTAACTCATTAAAGGAAAACAGGATAATATATTCAAAACCACAGAGAATGATAATGACAGGAATGAGAAATAGTTAAGAAACATCACACCTATATATATATACATACACGCACACAAACATGAAATCTTTGGTGTCACCTTACTTACTATAAGGATGGTAGTCTTCAGTTGTATAAATTTCTTCCTCATCCCTATACAGCTGGTAAATAAGCCTGTTAGAATTTGGAGAGTCAGGGGAACTCCATGAAAGATTGATAACAGAGGAACTGAGAACTTCTCCTGTAGGAGGAGGTTGCTGGAAAGGAGCTAAAACATACACAAAAACTGAGTATGTAAAAATGAAGGTAATCAATAATCACACAAATTTAAAGAAAAATGAAAAAAAAACTGCTAAGCTTTCTTCACAAACAGACCTGGTGAGTAAGTGCATGGTCACCAGGGCAAGACATTGATAGACTAAACCGATACAACCAAATGTTCTCCAACAAAGTTTTATATCCATAAAACAAGTGTTTATATTTAAACAAATGACAAACAAACTTAATCCTCCTTTCCACCCCAAAATAAAGCAAGTGTTTTCGAAACACTTTTTTTTGGAATGTATTTCAAGACCTCTATAAAACAAGAACATATTTATCTGGTCACATTATTGAAGCTTCTAGCTCAATTAGAATTTATTTTTTCAGAGGATTCATTCCATTTTAGCATAGACCAGGCATAAGTTCCTCTACTAGAATACAAATGGAAAGTCCAACTAAATACAGATTTTTCTGAAGTGTTAAAATAAATGTACTTAATATAATAAAATGACAAAAACATAAAGAGTTAAGTTTTGAAGTTTATTTAGGCAATTCATTTCCATTTGTTTCCATTGAAATTGAAACCCATAAGAGCAAGATATCTAACATTTTAAGAAATCAGTTTGAGATGCTTATTAACCAAAATACCACTCTGCTACTACCTCTATTAACTTGGAAAATGTGCTAGTTAATTGCACCAGTACCAATAAAACAAACAAACAAACAAAATAAACAACAAAACAACAAAATAAAAAAAACAAACTTGAAGTTCACAAGTGAAGTGCCTTACATTTTAAGAAATAGCATTCAAAGTTCCTCCTGTGTCTCTTTTGTAATCCAACTGTATGATCATGGGCCTTCCTAAGATGATAGCTTATACTCAGAAATTAAATACATATGTCAACACGTGTGTATCTAAACATATGGTTTTATGGATGGACTCAATGATCCCAAAGGTTCTTTCCAGCCTAGATAACTCTGTATTTATGTTATTATTCAAGTCAGAGCAGGAGTCCATATCTCCCTGTAAGATGTCCCATAAGCCAATTATACTTAGGAAAGCACTGTTCTCTGCCCCTCATTACACCAAGCATCAGCACAGAACAAGACTGGTCTGTTTTGGCAGCTGGTGATTGCTATAGCTTGACTCAAAGGCAGACTGTGCCATTGCCCAACCCTCTTCACCAAGGGAATGTGGATCTAGAGGAAAACATGTTGCTCAAAGAACGAGAATAGCCCAGGGCAGTACAGAAATCAGCACGTGGAGTAAGCTGCCAGGAGCTGGATTCAGAATCACCCAATAAGCTTTTCAACCCTACATAAAAGTATTACAGGAAAACATCTAGATTAGAAACACATGGATTTTTTTTTTCTCCTTCTTTTTATAAACTACTGTCTTCTTCACCATGTGGATACTTGCTTAATATGAACAATTCTCCAAAAGTTCATTACCAAAATCTGTTCAGCTATGCTTATAGGAAAAAAGAAGCAAAGAAAAAAGTTGCAGACAGAAAATGTCATGAAGACCTCAAGCCATACAACTGATACATGCAGAGAATTATGCCAAAAAAACAGTGAACTGCGTTACATATGGGTTTTTTATCCTAATCTAGAAAGTGAGATGAAACTCTTTATTTAGAACAAGATAATGAAAAGCCCTGCTTCTACTGCAATCTCTCAGCCAAGAAATAGCAGAAAATATTTCTAGAATTCATTGGATTGAACAGAACACATAATCATCATCTTCCATTAGAAAGCATAGGTTACTTTACTGCCAATCTGGAGCTTTTGAGTTCAGTTAAGATGTGAATATATGCTAAAGTGTCGACAGAAGTAAATTTTCAGAATCAGAGCAAACAAGTGCTCCTAAATCCCTTTGGTATTTTAAAAAGATTTCTCTCCATGTAACACATACTCACAAGACCTGAGCAATCACAGAAATTTACCAGCATCACCTTCGTTCTCCATCAGCAGTCTCACACTATTCCATATTGCTTCCATGTGTTTTCTGGCTTGAATTTTAGATGTGTAAGCAAAGGACTATTTCAAATTTTTGTGCAGCATCTAAGATATTGCTAAGCAGAAAAATTGCTAAGGAAAAAGGTCTTTTCCTTAAACAACTCTAGTCGGACAGTGACAGCAACCTATGCTTGCTTCTCTTGGCAAAGACTTATAACCAGTAATGAATGGTGTGTGTCAACAAAATACTGCTCTGCAATGAAAATAACCACAAATACCAAGCTAAGTAAAGCTCCGTATGTATGCAACAAGTTAAAAATATTTTGGTATGTATAACCAGAAGACTGCAATTGCTATATCATTTATGTCCAGAAGAGGACTCCGCTTGTCATTTAGAATACTGCCTGATGTACTTTTATCTAACTACAATCTATTATATTAGTTATCTACATTGTACTATTATTAATCAATTTTATAGTTGAATTGCTATTGACCTTTATCCAATGTGTACACCAACACAAATAAGTAGGTTGGCTTATGTTTGTAAAGCACTTTGAAGATGAACAGTATCATAAAAGTGCCACATATTATCATTATTATATATTCAGTCAAAACATCTTACATATTTTAAAGAAACAATGAGCCAATCAGCTGCCTGAACAATTAATAGCTACTGTGGCTTCTACAGAAGAGTATGGGGAAAAACAAAGCAAAATTATCTAAACCCTTCCAAACTTTGAGGAAAGCAAAAAAAATCATCTTTGGAAGCAAATCAGTCTCTTTATGCTATCCATTTATAATGCTGTGCATTCTACAATGCACATTATTTGAAATTTAGACTGATTTACAATTAAATACAAGCTGATAACAAAGTGAGAGCTGTCTGTACCTGTAAACACTTTGTGCATTTACATCTCTGCTAGCAAATCTATGGTGTTCACACATCACAGGAAGTAATATCATATAAATACCCATGTAGAACACACAATGAAATATTTTGTTGAAGGAGGATCCAGAAACATACTCCAGAGAGAACTCGGGAATGTCTAACCCTGTTGTTGCATTACACCTGGCTACGTGAGCTAACTGTCACAGTATGACCAGTGTGGCCATTTATTAACTAGGCCTGCTGAGAGAAATGTCCACTTAACATCTGCAGAGTTCCTCACTCACTGGTTACATGACTTCCAAGACTGGGCGGGTAACTGTGTACGGCAATAAGGTGTGTCCCAAAAACATGACACAGCTTTTTCAGTTAGCTGAGGTCCTTCCAGCATGATTTGGCATTGCATAGCATGGTGTCCTGAAAATCCACATCTCAACATTGACCCGAAGACACTTAAGTACTCAAATTTCTTATGATGTATACTTTTTCCTCTCCTTCTTTAAAATCCCTGTCAGCTTGGAGACTGTGCACTGGTGATTATATCTGAACATTTAATTGTAACTAATTATGACATAAAGACTAAAAGTGTGCAACTCTTCATATCCAGATTCACTGCAAGGGCAGAATTGCAAATGTTCTGTTGCAATTTGTTTCATGGCCCTTAACATGGCATTAACCCCGCCCATACATGCCAATTTATGATGTTCTGTTACATCACATAACATATTTTCCCAAACTGACTGAAAAAGTACCCAAGCAGGAGATAAGCCAAAGCTACATTGCACTGAGGAGAAGATTTTTAATTCATCACCAGGAGCAAGTTTTCAGCAGATCTTCTGTTCTTCAGATCTTCTGAAGGCAGGTCTCCTGCCTCCTCTCAGTGGCAGGAAAGCCAGCTAAGCTGCAAGTTTTACAAATACTATTGAATTTTTTTGACTAAAAAGTGAACTCTGCATCAGCCACTACAAAGAACACATGCAAGGGAACTCTGGGCTATTACTTCTCCCCTGCAAGCATAAGGTGTGTATGACACAAAGGAGTCTGTATATCTCTCTAGAAAACAGTCCTAAGATACACTGAAAATCACCTGAACTTCAGTGACCCGATATATGGGGAGTGGGCAGGGAATAAACCCCAGTTTTAGTACTGCTGACCTAATTCAATACTCACGAAATCAATACAAAACTTTAATTTGAAAGACATGCTTTTAAGACCTAACATCCACTTACTTTTACTGCAGCCAAAGAGGTTGTGGACATCCAAATTACTGGCATTGGGAACACAGTTGTCACATTTCAAGCCAGTTACAAATTGTTTACAAATGCACTGTCCAGTAACAAGATGACAAGTCCCACTAATGGCTCCTGCAGGATGACAATTACAGTGCTGACATCTATAAACAAAAACAAATCAAGGAAGTGATCAAAACACATCAACACTTCAGTTAAGCACAGTAGGGTTTTGTTTAAAAGATTCTTGGATAACATAATTAAAACATCATAAACAGTTCAGTAATCTGAAACACAGCAGAAAATCTATTAGTCTGATTAAAAAAACTTACAAAAATGGTGCCCGCTATAAATGTTTCACTGCCAGAATAATATTCTGATGTATATTAAAATGGCTTACAATTAAAGAGCTTTTATATATATTGATCCATACACAAACATAATGTGGTAATAACCACATTATGCACTCAGTCCTGCATCCTTACTCGCACAAACTTTCTTGAGAGCTGCAGAGTTCAGTGATACATATGTAACCAGTTCAAGAGGTTTCTGCACAAAATATGCAACTTTCTACCTAGTGGAAACTAGGCTTTAGTTGGGGGAAAAAAAAAATCAATTAATAATTTCTTGCCCACAAAGGCAACCTGAGGTTCAAAAAAAATAACATGCTGTGAATAAAAGAGAACGAATGGTGACCAAAATTGGGAGAAAAACCAAAATTGGGAGAAAAACCTCTCAGATTAAAACAGTGAAATGAAACAAAACAATAGAAATATGAATATTATAACAGAAAGCATGATTTCTTTGCAGCTTGAAGGACAAATTTGAAAATAACTGAAGAGAATAATTAATTAAATGTGCAAAATAAATTATTTTTAATTAAAAAGATAAAAACATTTTAAAGCATTGGTATCACACAAATGCCCCACTTCAATTCTGTAAATCTCTTTGACATCAGTAGATTACATTCAGGATTAAGTTATGTTTTGGCTTTTGCATGGGAAATCTCTTGTGATCAACTTGTTCTTCACATGATACACTATTCCCCCACTGACACTCATTTATAGCATGCATACCAATGTCAGATTGTGCAAATATTCAGAGTCAGAAATTTAGCAAAGCAAATTACTAGAAATACCATTATGCTACCCCTTGCAATACAGACTGCCATTATTTGTCATAACAGAAAGCCAACAATGGCAAATAAAACTTCATACTTTAGATTCTAATTTCACTATATTTTACTTGCTACAGACTAAAAGAGTTTTGAAAAAACATGGTGTGGGAGAAATGTGGGACTGTACATCGCAGTTAAAAGATACTGGGAAGTCTACACTGTATGCACCTTGCCCTGAGCTGGAAAAGTCCAATTCTCAGGCATAAGAAGCATCCACCTCAAGAGAATCTTAATCTACTCCAGATGCCAGGTCCCAATGTGATGAAGCAGCACAGCCACCGGAGAAGTCTGAGGCAGTCATGCTATGTCCCCTTTACTCTGCTACCCCTAAGACTAGACAAGAGTCCATTTATATTTGGTTGATCTTTCCTTGGCCAGTTTCACCAGATCCAAGGAAATACGTGGTGGTGCCTTTACACAAGTTACTTTGCTATTTTTCCAGTCACCACCACCTCCTTGATCTATATCTCTTTCTGTCTCTAAGAAAACAGAAATAAAAGTGAGTTCAATTATGGTTTAGGTATCAACTTTTTAAGGTAAGGAAGAGAGGAGGGGAAGATGGAAACTGTTTTCACATTAGGACACTAAAATTCAGGTCAATAATCAGTGAAATAGGCATTAAATGTGACAGATTTTTAAACAAGCTTAAGAAAACTCTTCACATACATTTTCTGCCTATTGCAGAGCTCTCTGTATTAGAGTTCCTTTACTCCACAGCAGCTCGTGCTGTGTGATCTCCTGGGGAATCATTCAACACCCTTAAAAAGGCTGATAAAAGCTAAAGCTGCAAAATAAGCTGCAAATTTGTTTTATGGACTAATATCCTTTTGAGAATAAATAAAATACATTCTCTCTTGGAAACCACTATAGTGTAGTTTGCTCTCTTTTATAGTCAAGAGAAAAGGGCAATTTTTTCAAAAGTCTTTTCATCTGTAGACAGTGCATCCAAATCCCCCTTTAAATAGAGGTTTTGTTTAGAATATTTTAATATCATGACTAAAAACCCAGTTTAGTTACAAAAAAAAAAGAATTATTTGCTCAGTAACACAGTATTTTACTATTTCATAATTTGATGATTATTTAAATATGGGTGTGTTAACAAAAGTGACTCAATAGATACAGAGAGAAAGACAAGCTTCTCTTACTGTTCCTGTATGTAACTGCAGCTCCTATGAAGAAGGGCCTCCTGATTATTCTAGGTTTCATTATCATTCACAGAAGACAATAAAACTCACATGCACACACAGTCACAAGAATAGTTCTCAGTGCCTGGCAGGGTGGGGCCGTTTCTTTCTGCTTGTTACATTTTATTTCCAGGAAAAGTGTGGGCTCCCTACCTTCACCTACACTGAATGAGGCTCCAGATCCTGCGAATAACAGCACATATTTCATCATATTCTGCTCCATGGGATTACACATTATATTTGCATAATCACGTGCATCATTTTCTTAAACTGCAGAACATTAGAACTGGATTTGTTGTTCGGCATAGTTCATGCTTTTCAGTCAGGCATAAGGATTTGGTCAATTAAGGATTTTCAAAAAATAACTGATTCCTTAAAAAAACTAATAACTTTTAATCATGTAAGGAATATTTTCAGCATTCTTGCTAAGTGCTACTTTTTTCAAGGTACTCTGAGTCAAATATATTTGAGTTTTATTAAAACAGAATTATATATAATCAAGGAAAACAGACTTTTAAAACATGGAAAGAGAAATGTCATGCCAAGATGAATTGCGATATTGATTTTCTGAGGATAAATGGTTTTTGTAATATTAATATAGAGAAACCTTTATTACATTGACTCTCTAGGTGCAGTTAGAGCCTCTCCAGCAATCTGTTTAAAATCTTCATTTTTCATCCTTATGGGAAAACCTCACTTGCTAAATGGATTTCATAAACAGCAATCTGTCAAGATATATATATATATAGATAAACAATTTGTGATGTTCATTGACCAGTTCATTATAGTAAACAATACAGAGGTAAAGCATTTCAAATGTGTCCTGATGCCCACAACCATTAAAGATCTACTCAGGCTGCTGCAAACACCCAGAATTTCTAATTCTTTAATTGCCAAGAAAATTTTCCTGCTTCATAACCTGAAATGCATTAAAGAATATGGAGTTCCTGTTTTATATCGAGAACACCACAAAATAAATCAGCTCACATATACATTCCTCAGAGTGGGAGAATTTTAAAGCTTCACAATCTCTGTGTATCACAACTTTTGCTTCTTTTGTGCTATTGTGCAAAGACAGATATGTCTTTGCCACTACAAATAGCTCACATCCTTTTTGTTCTGCAAAAACAGGCTCCTTAAAAGACACTTGGAGCAAGGATGGCTTAAATGACCTGGCAACTTTATCAAGAAAGAAAAAGCATATTACTGTTTTTATGAAGATATTAACAGTTAAAGAAACGGAATAAAATAGATTAACAAATAAAGTCTTGAATTACCATTTTCAGTGGATAAAAGTTTCTGCCTGACAAACTGGGGTACATTGCCCAAGAAGACAACGACGAAAAGGAAACCAAGCAAATACAAGCTAATCATGTTAATGTACTACCAGAGAACTTCAATACTGTCATGAGGATTAACTAGTATCAAGGCATTAAAGTCCACTCAGATTCAAATTCCAGAACTCTAAAAACTTTCTATCTTTACAAGATCTGGATCTAGATAATTTATATTTCTACATTTTGAGTTTCAAATGAGGTTAAAATGCAGGTATTTGAAAGCCAATATCTAGTTCAGAAAAGCTATTGCTTAGCACAGATGTGCTAAAACCGAGCAGGGGGTAGAATCTATTTCAAGTAACTTTAAAAAAAAGGTATCATTAATAACTAGGAAAATATATTTCAAAGGGAACTTTAATATTACAGAGATTTTATTTCTCACCATTAGAAATGACAGGAAGTGAAAATAGGAAGTCCTTATTCCTACAGATTACTTTATGGCCATTAGCAGAAGCCTCTGTGACCCGAAACAGTAAAAAATAATTTTAAAAATCTCCTAATGAGTGACAGTAACATAAAAGTTAAAGCGAAAAATCTGCAGAATAATGTCAAATATATGCAAGATGACACTGATAATCACTGCCTAAAAGCATGTCTACCCAACACTAGCTGGGGGAGTGGAGTAGAGGGAGGGGAAGGTTGTACAGATTTTGTTTCTGCCTGTGGTGTGTGGTTTTGGGTTTTTTAAAGGCAAAAATACCAGATATAAAAAAACAATTTAACACTATCAGTCTGCATGAAAATATTATAGCATTACAGCTGTGCAATCTTTCTGGACATATTTTAAATATTTTTAAAGGAAATTGAGATTTTGAGGACTAGGCAAGAAAGATGATGCTGGAAAAGAAAGATAGAGCAATAGATGGAATAACAGTGCACTATATAGTAATGTTTTCCCCCTTACATTCCAAGGAATGTATCCATGTAATTCCAATGTACCTAAAGGCCCCAGGCTACATTAGATATACAATTTACCCTGTGGCACATAACAAAACGTTGAAAAAAATACACTGCTTCAGAAAAACAGATTTTTAAGAGTGAAGGTTCAGTGAGTGTTTGTGTTGCTGTTGCCACAATAAATTTGGAAAGTCAGGGTTATCCGTTGTCCTTCCTTTTGTATCTAAACTGAAATATCTCCCTGAAACCTTCAAAAACATTCAATAGTTATAAGAATGGCAAATTACCAGCATTTTAATAGTCAATGATGAACACATCAGAAAACAATACACCTTACTGAAGATGCAGAGAAAATGCAGAGTAACAATTAACAAATTGCTATAATATTAGCCAGCATAAGCCTTATACACCTTTCATGCTGTTTCTACTTAAATCTGTGGCAAAATTTCTATTTCCTTCAGCTCATGGGTAGAATGTATCACACGTAAATCAGAGTGCACATGTGAACTCACAGAAGGATTAACGTAACTAGAACACATCCTTTCATTGTCACTAAACCTTTGACTGAGCTATGAGAAAAATGTAACAAGGAGGTTATAACTGACCTGTAAAAAAAGAAACACTTACCTCCCTGTGACAGAGTCAAAGCCAAAATAAAGTTCTTTACAACGTTCACATGTCTGTCCTGTTACAGAGGCATCTTGGCAACTACATTGGCCAGTTAGTTTATCACAGATCTGATTCACTGAACCAGCTATGTGGCACAGGCATGGTAGACAGCCAGTGACACTCGATGGAGAAAAATAAAAACCTGGAAAAGAAAGGGATTTTGAGAATCTTTTTGTCATCTCTCTTCAGACTTTGAGACAGAGCAAATGCAAAACAGGAGTGCATTAACATGTCTGTGGGGAAAGTAAAGACCCAAGGATGTGAGAAGTACTAATGAATGTACCACAAGCGGTAGAAACAAAAAATAAGATATGAGAAGAGTCATTTGTCCATTCTAGTCTGGGAACTCAGCTCTGAAAATGGCCAGCTGCAAACCATAAGAAATACATTTATCTTCTTAAGAATGTATCTTAATTTTTCTCATCCAGTAGTTGGCTTACTGCTTGAAACATGCTAATGTTTCTTTGGAAAAACTACATTTCATGAGCATTCCCAGGTTCTGTGTAAAATTTATTTCACTCGTCCCTAACATAGAACTTGTATCCTATACAAATACTTTTACAGAAACTAATAAACTGATAAAAGAAAGTTACTTATCTGCTATTAAAAGACTTTCACTCTGAACTCCTTCTGTTCCTGTAGTATTTCCAATTATGAACTTGAGCACTCATTTCACATTCCCCACAGTACATTTGGTGTGCTTCTGCTATGCTAACTTTCATTCTATTGCCCTCACAAGCAGTTTTTATTTATGCCTTGAACACATTACTGATAAACACAGGTAGATAGAGTTCCTACAGCTCAGATCTGGTCATTGAAGAACTTACCCATTATTCACAGCCTCACCTGAAGTTCCCAACAAAAGAGATTTTACACATGTTCTGTTAATGATGCTGTACCACTTGCATAATCGATTTCACTATGTATGGACTTATTCTATTCTTACTAATTTCTTTCTGATTGTAAGACAATTCAAGTAATGGCATACTAGTAAAAAGCATAATTACATAAGTTTCCAAAATTTTTTCTATTTTTATCTGATTATTAATAAACATTTAACTGATTTTTTTTTCACACAAGTTGTTCTCTTTATTTTCCCCCTTCTCCCCTTTGGAGAGGTACAATTTAATAAAAACAGCAATGCATGAGAGCTCTGCACATGATGCTGGTGGCACAGTATTTATTAAGAGACATTAGTCCACAACAAGTACCTATCTTGGAACATGAATCCTAAAATAAGGTCACTGATAGGAGCTTCTATTTCCGTTAGCTGGTTGCTACTAGTTATTATTGTACAACTTCAGTAGAAAAATTTCAGCAGTTACTGAGATATGCACAGACTTCTCAGACAGCTGCCCTCTCTCTCCAGATCAAGTTCAATCAGCAGCTTCTTAGTCATGTTCTCAGCTACTGAATATTTTTTGCTGTCCAAAAACTTCTTGATGTCCTGCTTTATAATAAAGAGCCCAAAATTATATTGCAACATGTCATATTGCCCAAAGCCTTATTATTTGTCTTACAAGAGATAGCTCTATATATACACCCCTAGGGTGGTATTCTCCGTCTTTGCAGCAGTGTTGCACTGTGAGCTCATATCCAAATAGCAGAGGAACTAAACAAATTGAAAACATTAGAATTTTACTGCTCAAATCCTTGTTCAAGTTTAGCCTCTGGTCCTCAGCGAGATAAATCTCAAGTGGACAGTGAAGTGATATCAGTCTCCAGTTAACATACATTCGCATCATAAAAAACCATGCTGTTGGCACTTTATTCCGGAGAGGCCCCGAACAGAGCCACCACAGAGAGCAAATAGCCTGAAGTTATTAGTGAGGCAGCATGTATTATCTCCTACTGCAGTTCTCTGTGCTGTACAGTGCCCATCCTGTGCATAAATAGAGGAGACCATTTCCCAGCAATGTCACTCCTGAGCACAATGAACGACTCCGCTCACGGAACGTAACGGGAAGGTTGGAAACAAGTTTAAGCCTGGACTCATGCAGAAGGTCAAAGCACCTCTTCAGGACCCACTTTATAGTTGCAGTGAATGGTAAGCACTCAGGCTAAACCAGATCCTTGTCCATCTGAAATTCTGCATGGAACTATGATTCTATGATTCTGTTTATAAAATAACATCTAAGAAAATACTATAATGGGCAAATATGCACAAGTCTAGAAAATAAATTAATTTTGCCTGAGTAGGATCAATTATTACAGCATATACTGCTTTTGTCATAGCAGTGACATTCCTAAATAATCTATCCCTTAATGTTAAACATCCTGCCTCTCCTACAGTCATACTGCCTAAATCGCTGTAGAGCAGTGAAGGATTTGGCATGATATTTTTTATTATAATCTTTTAGAAATGCTCTAAAAGTTTCTGGACACTACTGCAATCACTATTTTTCTTCCCAGAAGTAGCAGGTAAAAGAAAAACTTTTTTTTAAATGGAGAGACAGGAAAATGAGAGAAATGTATTCCCCCAACTAATTTGTAAGTAAATTAACATGATTAAATGCAGACAAAAGGAGGAAACACCAGATTACAAATTCATACTGTTTGTCATAACCATTATTCTTATTATTTACTTCCACCACCTAGAATTTGGCAGGAAAGAGTAAGAAACAACTTAATGCAAGCTTAATTTACAGCAAGGTTAGAAGGGCTCATAAAAGTTACTTTATGAAGGATCCACTGTTGTATAATAGAGCCAATTTCCAATTTTAAGACAGCCACTGCAAATCTCTATGAGATCTATATATATGACTAGTATTATGCTTATTCTTTTTCAGATTTTTTTCCAATTCAACTATAACTGATCACCTTTGTCAATCAAACATACTCTTCAAAAGGAAGAATGAAAGTCATAGAAAAGTATTCAGCTTCTTTTTTTTAATCATGCTCTTACTATTTGTCCCACTGTATAGAAAAGGAACACATGACCAATTCCTTAGCACTTTTACATGCTTACCAGCTATGGCAGCAATGCTCATTTCTTAACCACAGGCTGTTCCTCAAAATGCACAGTTACCCACGCCAACATTTTCTCAAGATAATTCACATTTTTCTGACCAACAGAGGTAGTATGTACACAAACCCTCAGTACTGGTGCCCAGACATGCATCCTTACACGCTACTTTACATCTTTTCCACACTATGTAGCATTCGACAGAAACCTGTGGTTACTGAACAAAGAACTCAGAAAACGTCTTTTTTACAGCTTTGCTGCTTTCATAACAAGATCCAAGACCTGTGTTGAATAGGATTCGTATGTCACAAATCCCAGTTGGTCTGGTAACACAGTCCCAGAATGAGGCAGGGACAAAATGCTCACAATTATTTGGGGGCTGGAAAGACCCTGCACTTCAATCACTGCAACTTAGGACATCTCCAAGGCAATTTTATGTACAAGGTAAAACTGTTCTTTCATTTCATATGTTAGAATCATGTGTTCCTCTTTGCATATACCATTAGTTTAAAAAAAAAAAAAAGTACACCTATCTACAACCAAAATGTTGTTTGTATGAGAACAAACTGGAAGACAGGAAGTCATGGATACAGCCAGAATGTACATATGAAACACATGACTAAATGCTCCAAAATGAGCTTATAAAAAAAAGGCCCCCCAAAAAAATCCATTTCCTAAAGCTACATCCAGTTTTAATTTTCCTCCATTGGCAACTCTTCCTGCATTAAGATTTTGGTAACTTTTGGAAACTTCTCAAATTTTATCAATGCAAACAGAAGATATGCTGCAATGGGACATTATTTTAAATACCACTAACTGAATCGGGCTTATAATTACACAGAACAAGAAAAAAAATAAAAAAAAGAAAGACACTACCTATACTCCACTAAGGAAACTTGTGTCACAGAGCTGAAATGTCCCAACAGACTAAAAAGTACTCAGTATGTTTTCAGGGCTACCAATATTAACTAATTTGTTGTGTGCTTTAATTAGGCCGTGTTGGCTACATATACACTTGGAGTACATTTTCTAGTCTTTGTCCCAAGACAAAGTCATAGGACATGTTTACAGTATCTGAAACCAATTAAAATCTTTCACACTTCTATATGGAAGGCTTCTTATATTCTCCCCTGTTTTATATAAAAGTCTTTTTTGGAACATACTAAAAAGAATATTTTATAAAAGTTAGATATATTAAACATCTAAATGAGCTCACACTGGGATCAATACTAAATTCTGAAAGCAGTACAATTTGCTGTCCTACACTAAGAGCAACACAATGCTTTTGAAATTATAAGAATTCACACTTTCAACTGCAGCAGAGAGCTGTGTTCAGCACAAACATGCTTACAGTTATTAGAGAATTTAAAAATAATTCTTACAAAAATTGTTTCTTCATTATTTCTCTTTTTAATATGAACAATTGTGGGAATATTCCTTTGAGTGCCATGTATGCTTTTCTGCAAACCAGCCTGTTCATACTATCAATTAAACCTTTTTAAACCATTTAGTTCTGCATAAACCCTGGCCTTTCTTTTCCAAGGACAAGGGCGGTCACTGACTCGGGGAGCCTTGACATCACTCCTCTGCCGATCTCTGATTAAGTGGCTGCTAGAGAGGGTTAGCAGGTCAAATAGCACTGGAGGAGGAACTAAGAAAAACAGAATGCTGCCTTATTTATTGGTATGTGTACCTAAAATAATTTAAATGAAAGCATTTTAAAAAATACTTAATGGAGGTTAAGCAGTTTTTTTAACCTCTGTTCAAATTATTGAATGGCATATTAAAACCAATGGAGCTATAATGTACCTTTTAATGTGACCTGCTACTTGAATAAATTGCATATGTATTTAACTTGAACTAAATCTATCTGCTTAATACTATTATGAAGGGTAGGTTAATATTATCTATAGTTTCACTTTACCCACCTACTTTTTAAAATCAAATCATTGAAATGTAACTAGAGAGCTCCCCACTTGTAATGAACTTTTAAACCCTGTTTACAAATATGGTACAAATTCTTCAACAGATATGTAGCAACTGCAAATATCACCTACTTGTAGGGCCAAACTGTAAGCAGCACTGTGCAAGCCAGCACACCCCCAACACAGCAAGGCAGGTGAATGCTTTCTAAGTGGTGTGTTTGCCAGCCTCATCAAAGTTTAAGCAACCATTTCTGTGCCTCCTGCCATGCTCAGCTTTATGCATGAAGTGCCCTTCCTGAAGAGCTTGCATTGTGCCTTCCAAATCCACATTTTTCATTATGAGGATAGCTGCTGTTCATTAAATTATGCCAATTTACCTCTTATTCAGGGATTGGGACATGATTATTTGTATATTTGCTCAGTATCTAGTAGCAGTCTAACCTTTATCTTGGTGATGTTGAAACTGCGGTAACAATACAAATTAGACAGCATCTGGCAATAGAATAAATATTTGATCGTGATCAGGACAACAATACTTCCTTCTTGCTCACACAGTTAGGAAGAAATGGCAAAATAATTAATAACGTATGTCAGAGATGTCAGACATGAAGCTGTCTAAACACATACTGAAAACTGTAGGAAATGACAACGAACAAAACAAAACTTACTACATCAAATCGATTGTCTTCCAATTTCCTTACCTGGTTTACACTCATCACACCTTCTCCCCTGGCGCTGAGGCAGACAGACACACTGCCCAGAACCGTGGTCACAAACTGTCCCTGCCAACGTGCCCAGAGCGTCACAGTCGCAGGGCTGGCAGCCGAGGAGGTTGCTCACGCTGAGGTTGTACGTATGCAGCATGCACTGACTGCACCGAAGGCCAGCCACACCAGCTTTGCAAGGACACTGTCCTGTTGATTTGTCACAAAGCAGAGAGCCATTTACTGTCCCTGCCTTCTCGCAGTTACATGGCAGACAAAGAAAGGAGTGGTCTCTCTGTACTTTGCGGTACCCATCCAGGCACTGGTCGCACCGCCTTCCCCCAAAGTTTGGTTTGCACACACATTGCCCCGTCGTCGCGTCGCACACGGTTCCAGAAATCGACCCCGCGGCATCGCATTCGCAAGCCTTGCAACCAGTTACGTCCAGCCCATAGAAGTTGTCCATGCAGGTGTCACAGAGAAGCCCTTTCACTCGTTCTTTACAATTGCACTGCCCGGAGAGAGGGTTGCAGAATTGGTTCACTGAGCCGTGGCTGTTGCACCAGCACGGCTCACATCCATCTTCATTAGAATATCTGAGACCTTTAAATCCAAAATTGCAACTATCACACCTAAGACCTGGAAAGAGAAAAGGCATTAATAAAAAATATTTTTTAAAAAAGCTGAAAATCTATTAACTTCATTTTTTTAAAGGGTAAGTATACCACACATGAAATTAAAAAAAAAAAAAAAAAAGAAAGGGAGGACTAATATTCTTCACCAGCATAATTAACAGGAGTGACAAGGCTGCACAAATCAATTGAATAACTGTGGCCATTTTGTGGCATCCCAAAAATCTGTTTACTTTTCCAATTTGTTTCAGAAGCAATGCTTTTCTGCTAGCCTCTCAATACAATTTAAGATACTTCTGCAAGAGATTCTTTGTAACATTTCTAAGACAAACCAGAATTAATCTCTTTGTCCCCCAGAACAGCACCTGTTGCACAATCAATGCTTACGTGAACTCTTCACCCTATATTGTAGAAATGCAATACACAGGGAATTGCACTGGGCTCCCAATCTGTTCTGATAATAGATTTATATATTATATTAAAAACATTAAATATACTCTAGGACAGCACAAGTTAGACTAATTACAGCTAATTATTTGCTTAACACCATACTTCAGTTTTACAATTGATTACATTTATGTTAGTGTTTATTGCTAGCCCTTACTGAAAGTAGAAAATGCTTTCCATAATCCAAAATGAAATATTTTTATCTAAATGTATTATTTAGTTAACTCCTGCAGTACATTAAAATCTAAACTGTTTTCTTCATGCTTCATCCTGTAGTTTTATTAGCTTTGTTTTCAAAGTCAACGGTTGCTTTATCCCTGCCCCAAGGGATGGCATCTATATGTTAGCTGATAAAATGTACATTGCAAGAAAGCAAACTAGATTATTATACGAAAAATGCAAATTCAGTTATGTTTTTTTTTCCCTTGCAATGGGAAAATCCTTCACTATGAAGCTATGGCTTAATTGTTTCATATAGGAAAATATAAATACAATGTTCTAGCAAAATATTGCCATCATTTAAAAAATACAAAAGGATACAGAAAAACATCTAGCAACTTACATGTAGAAAAATAAAGGTAAAAATGGTAGGGAATGCATTATATATATGGATAAAAACTCAAAAACTCCAACAGAAGGCGAGTTCCTTTAACAGTGATGAATGACTCACCTAAGGCATATCATTTAATTTCAATAAGGAAAATAAAAAAGGACCACTATTGCTGCAAATTTTAAAAATAACTGTATTGTTAACAAGAATTATGACTCATTTTGAACTATTAAAATTGGTCTACATGGATTCATATCATATCAGTTTTAAAAATATGCGCAGTGCTTATTTGAATATGCCATACATATTCCTGACAGGTAATCTATTCCTAACGATACTGAGGAAGGCCTACAGGGCATCACATTCAATGTTAACAAGTACAGGGGAGTTAGCATGCTTGGCATTTAATTCACATTCTTCTACCTTTTTATTCTAGATGAATGACCTACTTTAATAAAATTATTGGTGCTAATGTATTTTACTGGTGATAGAATCATTAGTAAGATTTAACAGTTGTGTTAACTCTAACAGTTCATGTTTCATAACATTGCAGTCCATAGTTGCATTTTTCTGTTATCGTGTTTGTTTAAATAGATAAAATGGCAATAGACAGATTGCTCTAAAAACCAATTTAGAAATCCAAAGAGGAAAGCTCTCTGGTAAAGTTTGCTGCACGTTTCAATATACAGAAGCTTATTTACAATTGGTTTGGAAAACAAAAAAAGAGAATCTAGTTTGGAATTAGGTCTTTATCCTGCAAACAAATGCTTGCATGACTGCAGCCCCCCATCATAGTTACAGAGAAGTACAGAAAGCATAGGTTTACACATTTTTTTTAATAACTATTTCAGTGATAATAATTGATTGTTTTCATTAAGGGGAGACTATGTTTACTAGATAGACAACCAAATATGTGAGAAGCAGACTGTGCATTTCTTGTCTGCCAAATTGCCACTGAGTTAAGAAACGTTTCCACAGGTACAAACGTAAAATGTGGGCAAAGAACATATAATCAAGAATGCTCTGAAGTCCTTTTTCTTCAAGGTAGAGACTGGGTTTAAGACGCACAGAGGTTATTTTTTTGCTCTTAGCACCCTTTTTTTTTGTATGAAAAACAGGGCATTCCACAGAAAAAAACGACTGAAACTGTTCAGGCTTCAGTCTGTTTAGAGCTATTTTCATTATTTGTTGTTATTCTGCATTTTTTTCCTTCTTCTAATTTCCAAAAGCAACAAAGACAACATTACAAATGAGTCAACATTCGCAAGTGAGGGTATATATAATATCAAATATATTAACACGTACTTGAACATTATTAATGCAACCTAGAAGCTAGGGTGAAGAAAAAATAGATTACTAATTCTGTTAATAACAAAGCAGAAAAGGAATTTTTCTTTTTGAGACATATGTATAGTCTGAGACATGTACAGTTACCATGCAAGGCTCACTTTATCAGGAAATTCTCCTTGCATAATATTCCCATACATCAACATTTCAAAGTGTATTATATATACTGTGTATTTTGGGCACTTGATAAATTTTGTCCTTATGTGGCTGTGGCTCCCCTCAAATATGCTGGAAGTAATAAATTGCTATAATCAAATCTAATTTCTGAAAAATACCTGTGGGAGTAACAAACAAAAAAGCACGTCTTGTAAAAAAAATGATAAATAACACAGAAGGTAGCAGTTTATTATAATCAGCTTGGCATTGAATTACAAAATTAAAATTATGTGGCCCTTGATAACTAACCCGAGCTATGTACATGATCTGTGGAATTATGTTGACTTATTTTGCATTTCATAGGAACAGTTCAAAGAAATATAATAGAAAAAAATTGATAGATTTATCACAAAGGACCCTGTAGCACAGAATATTTTGAGAAAAAAATCCATTTATTTTGGTCTATTAAGAAAACTAGCATGGAAACGATTTGCTTAGAACTCATTAAGTATAAAACATGTTGAAAAAGTGTTAATTTCCTAAAAGAAACATCTATGCAGTAAGCAAATTACATTATTTCTGTGACTTATTGGTATGGAGCTATGTAAGCTAACATAGCTATGCCATAAAGAAACTTCTAAAGGGTTGATTAAACTAAGCTTCAAGCTGTAGTTTGATAGAATTATTAAATTAATAATTTTTCAACACTTAATTTCATCCATTTTTGCAATCTGCCTTCAGCAAAGAAGTTTTCTATACCTTTCATTTAGAAATCAAGTGTGTTTTATTTCCAGAGAAAACAAGACAAATGGCTCCAAACTCTTGCATTACACATACCAATAACATTTGCTTTGCAGTTGCACTGTCCTGAATTTTGGTGACAGGTAATATCTCCATTGACTGTCCCAGAGGTATTACAGTTACAGGGACTGCAGCCATCAGGGTTTGACTGTTGCAGATTGTAGAATCCTTCCTGGCACTGATTGCATTGTCTGCCAGACACATGTCTCTTACAATTACACTGGCCTCCAATCTAGAAAGATACAAAATATTATAGAATGATGAACATATCTATTTTTAGATGAGACATTCATTAGCAACAAGAACGGGAGTATGAGTTGGGGAGGAGAAAATTTTAAATGGAACAGAGAAAAAAATAAGCCTGTGAGTACGTTTTTAATTTGTTGAGAGAGAGGAAAAAAGAGAAATATTGAACAGAGTGTAACTATTAGAATTTTAAATAGAATTTAAAAGCCCTGTTCTTTCAAACCAGAAGGGAAAAAGGAGTAAACAGTGCAGCCATATTTACCATCTGGAGAGAAAACCTGCAAAGAATATTTACAAAATTACATTGTATAAATGGTGACTTCTATGAAAATGAATAGTTTTTTGAATCACAGTTACTGCAAAGAACTGTCATCTTCAAAGGTCAAGTTTTGCAATTTTTGTTCTGTCCATATGTTTATTTTAGTGAAAACATTAGTTAAATAAGAATGAAGAAAAAATGGAAAGCTTTCCTTTCTGATTACTAATACAAGGTACATTTCCTCTCTCTTTACTGAAAGACGTAATCAAACGTCTCAGTAATGGAAACCACACCCCTCTTTCCTTGGTTCAGCTGGGATCCAAAACATTCCACTTCAGGAATAAAGGTCCTCACCTTCTCCCTAAATGGGTAGCATTGCAATTCAGAAGGAGCTGACACATCCTGTGTTATGTCTGGACCGTTATCTGGGAGTATGGGTCTCACATCTTGTGCAAGATTAAAGGGCTCCCGAAAGGCTACCTCAATTTCAGACCTCTGAAAGCCAGGAAAAAACCCCAATCTCTACATTCATCACTTTCCAATATGGTGGGCAAACCAAGCCCAGGGAAAGGGCAACAGCCCAGGGATGGAGAAATGAGGACATTGGTCAATGCACAACATAAACAAAAACAGGGAGTCAAAGCAACACAGAGATGGGAATTGGCAAAAGGTTTAGAATTAATAATCAAGGAACAATAACTAATTTTTCTAACTCAATTGTACTGGGAAAAGCAGAAATGGTAGCAAAGAAAGAAATTGTGTTATAAGTAATTTTCTTTGGGTCAGCATTTCTTTTTAGTGCAAGTATTTACAGATATGAAAAAATACAGTGATTCAAAACTAGTATTCATCTGCAACATCAACAGCTGTAGCTCAGTGTACTTTGCTTTTAGTTAGCTACTGGAACAAAAGTTCTCTTAACAGTTGCCTTTTTCATCTTTAATCTATGAGACAAGCAAAGATGAAACAAAAGGAGAGACAAACCTACTTGGAAGTCCCACTTAACATAAATGTTATTATCACACCTTCAAATCTCCAATGAAGCTCTGAGCTTTATTAATACAAGATAGAGTATTTCAATATCTAATAATAAATACTCAGTGCAGAAAATACTGAATAACAGTTAGAGAAGCATGTATTCCTACCCCTTCCTCATAAAAGGATTCTGTAGTCCATAAAATTTCTTCCACATGACTTTATAATAGAGATCTATTACTGATGTACCCACCCTATTTTTCAGGAAGATGTAGATATTAAAAAGGTAGGACAATAGCAAGTACAAAAAGAGTTAAAAGACCACAATGGCAGAAAACACAGCAACAAGGATTTTCAAGTTAATTCCCTTTAAGACTGGATTTGATCTAGATATTTAGTGTATTATAAGAGACCCAGTCATGCATCACAGCCATTCATCAGAGAACTCACGTGAGAAGCAACTCTGAGTTTAATCCTAAATGAAGAAAAATACCTAGTTTAATACACAACTGTAAAAGAAACCTTTCTGTGTTAGTGATCTCAGCATACACAGATTATAAAATAACAAAATACAACTCAACTCATACCCAAAAAGACTTTTAAATTACTCCAAAATCTACCACAGGAAGGAAAGTATTACTTCCAAAATGTCATCCTCAATAAGTGAAAACCAGATCTAAATAGGAAGCTAAATAAGAGAGGTTAATCACCACCAAATTTTAAAATTAGAATGAGGCAATACAAAAATGAGCGTTTAAAAAGAAACATGCCTAAAGCACAAAGGAAAAAAATTTTTTTTAATGTTAGAAACAAAGGAAGACTACTGGAGAATCAGTGTGGGCAATAAATAATTAGGTGGTATGATTAGCAGATTCAGAGTGGACATCAGAACTTTTCACTAAAATGTGAGGCATCAGTAAGGGGCTACCTAGAGGGGATGTGGAATCTCTATCTCCATAGGTATCAAGACCTACCCAGAAAAAATCATGACTGACTGGATATAGCACTGATAACAATTCTGCTTCAAGGTGGAGCAGATGACCGACAAATGCTTTATGATTATGTGTAGCATTCAGGAAAGAGAACCACAACAGAGGTCACAAGGAAAGCTGTTCACAGTTGTTCACCATGAAAGAGGTGCTAACTTTCTATTTTAGGAATTATTTTTAAGACTGATTGCAAACTAAAATGTCAGAAGAAAAATATTTTTGCAACCTCTCCTGTGTTGAAAAGTGACTACACATGAGGCTACAGTTCTAGATGAACTAAAATATAAAATTACTGAATTCTTAACTGCTTAAATCAACACCAGTAAAAGAGCATAACATTTAAGAAGTTAAGTCAATCTTCTTCAAAGGCTGTAAGGAAGTTTCTGAGATCTACAGTGTAGTAGGCTTTTTTGTATTACTATTCTGCATTCTATCAGAAATTAAAATGTTTGATATATTGGAAAAGATTGGGGTTTTTTTTCAAAGAAAATCATGCTTCACAATACTACTGCATTTCTTTAAGTCAGCAACATCCTAAAATATCACATATACTGAGCCAAACAAATGATCAAAAAGTCAAATTAATTTCTACATGAAGAAGTACAAACTTAATGTCTGGGGAAAACCAACACTGACTATAGGTAGACAGTGATATGTCCAAAATTAGCTATTACCACTCAAGAAAGACACTGTTGAAGCTGCTCCATCTCCCCTACAAGTCATTTGGAAGCTCTGAAGCAGTTAAAAAGGTGATAGGAATACTAGGATTATCAAGAAAATAACCGAAAATTATACAAGAAATCTCAATCTGTCATAAAAATCTGTTGCGTATCAACATTTCACATCATTTGTATATCCATATATATCCTCTCTAAAATAAAAGAGTTCACAAAGTGAGTAGAAAAAGCAAAGATCCAAATGAAAAGAGATGACTGAAATGAAGGGAATACACGGTTACAAAATCATGAATAGCTTACAGAATGAATATTCATTATTTCTCATGTTATAAGATAGAACATAAAGGAAAGTATAAGTAAACTTAGAAGAATGAACTGCTTTTAAAAATTAGTTAAATTTATTTCATATGTGGACACAAAACATGTAGCTACTCAGATGAAAATGCTGAGTTTAGCTCAGATAGCCCTAAACTCATAAATAACCCATAAAAAACTGGTATCTAGAAAAGCACATGACAGAAGGATCATGCTTCTGGTAACAATCAGAGAGGATGCTGTATTAGACGAGTCTCATTTCATCCAGCCTAGCTGTTTTTATCCTGAATCCACAGAAACTCAAAGCTAATTGTGAGCAAACATTTCCTATTTCCTTGTGCAACAAGTGAAATGTGTAGATTACTAAGCGCTAAGAGAAGCAAAGAATACCAGTATCTTCTGTATAATTTTGTGTCAAGCAGGAATTTTCTGCATTCAGTTGCAGAAAATGTGTGTTTTCAAAATTAATCTTAATAGGGTAAAAAAATATTATGCTCCAAGAATAAATATAACTTCAAATGAGGGAGAAATGTCTGGCTAATTGAAGAATTCAAATTTTCTCCAGGCACCAGCCAACAAAATTGTTTGCAGATCTCCCTATAAAAAGAATAATATGGCTAAATTTGGCTAAAAATGGAAAATACAGAAAAATAGTATCCTTAATTTCTCTGAACAAACAGAGAAGCACCAAAATAATCTGTGAAATGCTTGGCAATGAATACTGTTACAAAGAAGTTGTACAAATGTTGCTGAAAAATGTTTATAATGCTGCAGAAAATTGGTGTACCACAGGTTAGAACATGAAAATCCACATCAAAATGGGTAAAACAAGCCATTTATATAACTATATAAAAATGTAAGTGAATAATGAAGCAAAGTGGTTACTGTTGCTACTACCATTATTATTTCTGTAAATCTAGCTTGCTGTGGAAACTATGGTATCATTGAGAATATTGGTAGCAATGAATATTTAAAGACTTTATTAGGCAGAATTTCACCAGTTGTGCACTGGAGGTATGACTGAAACTTCCCCCTGTTTTCCTGATTCAAATGCTATCTGTCATTTAAAGTAAAATATTTCAATTATGGTTATAGAAGAGCAAGAAGCAATCTGTTCTCCTGTTACTCCTGTCTGAGAGGCCTGGTTCTGACCCAAACAGTCAGCACACAAGAAACAGCCTGTGCATTAACGTGACCATCTTGGTAGTAAATCACATATGGAAATTATCTGTCTAGATGTTCACTCTGAAAATGAACCTGGCAGAGCACTTCTACCAAGTGGTCATGTACCTTGGGACCTCATAATTACAATTGTTATTTGATACAGAAAATCACTGATGCTGAGTTGACGTATATCCCTAGTGTGATTTGTAATTTATGTATGAAATACGCATTAGTCCTATATCCTTCAAGGTAAACAGTTACAAAAGGTATGCAGGCAACCTTCTCCTGCACAAATCACAGTTGCACCAGTGTCCTTAATCAGGAATTCAACTACTTAGTGTTTCTGAATTTTAGATATACCGAGCAGTTCACCCTGCTTTAGACTCTAGTGATACCACTCTTTAGTTGGAGGACACTTCAATCTGACACATCACATCTAGAATGACAAATTCAGGAACCCCTCCAATGCCCTGCTACTAAACTGATACAAGGACTTAAGAAGAGATGTAAGCACCCAAGACAACGGGTGACATATTCCAAAGAATTTTCTAAATTGTTCCTTAGAGTACAGCAAACCTTAGCCATAGCACTCATCTAGTAGATACTGAACACATACATATAGTATCAGAAAAATAACTTCTGACTACTTAAACTTTTGTTGACCATACGTATTCTTACAGGATAAAATGAAATTTACTGAAAAAATAGCTAGCCTAAGCCTTTCTGAAACTTAAAACCACCTTCTTCCCCTTGGATATGCCTATAATTTCAAATTGTTACTCTTTGGTGTCTGTAATAGAAGCAACATAGTGCCAGGACCACAAACAGAAAGTCTCTCCAATTCTGGACAATAAATGTGATATGAGGTTTGATCTTGTTAAATAAAAAAATAAAGCTGGCACCTCAAGTTTCCTTTTCCAAAGTTAACTTCTGGTTTTGAAGCCCAAAGCACATGACAAAAATAATCTTTACTATTGGCCAAGTCATTACTAATTTCACTTATTTACTCTCTATCACGGCAGAAGCACCTTCCCTTGACCCGCTGAAAATGCAAGTTTTAGGGCATTGCAAGACTCAGGGGTATATTTAGATTTGGCATGAATTTCTTTCTGTTCATCCTGCCCTCACCAGTTTTGCACTTGATTGGTACCGGTCTCAGTGTTCTGCCTTTTTGATATAAATGCTAATCATATATTTCTCACTAACTTCTTCCTTGATGCAAATCTGCCAAGGACCCCAGCATCCAGTTGTCTGCAGTCTCAGGAAGGGGGAGCAAGGGGGCTGAGGACTTTTATTTTTGTTTCCTTTTCTTCAGCTTAGGAAATGAGAACGGTATGGTGTGCTGGCTCACACACGTAGGTTAATGGTCTGACACCAAATACCTGAGAGTATTCTCGGGATGTCAGCTTTGGGAACTGAAAATTGAATAAGCAGCAATAATGAAGTTCCTTTGCACTCCCCTGATATCTCTTCTTGTCATCATGTATGATGACTTTCAAAAGTCAGTAGCTTTCTACTTCTTTTGCTCAAAATGTAAAATGAGGCATTTACCCTCTGCCCACAGCACTCCAAGGGCTGGGAGTGGACCAAATCCCCAAAATAACTATCAAAGAAAACCAGCATTTCCACTGTAAAAAATCCATCAGAAATAAAGCCATGGAATTACTTAACATAAAAAAGCTCATTTTCCTTCATTTTAGCAATCAGGTTAAAGGCCTTCCTTTAAGGGAAATCCAGGATTCAGATTACACAGAGTTTTATAACCTGATTTTATATGGACTCCACTATGCACATGCTTTTCATTGACACATTTGCATCTTTTACACTCCTTGATCTCTTTGGTATATCTGTTAACTGAAATGCCCTTAATTAACTGCTTTAACCTATGTTCTTTCCCTTGTAACACACATTCCATTTATTTATTGTCAATCACAATAAATGGGTTGAAAACTGTGTAGATGGATAAATGAAAACAGGGGAATGCTCGTTCTAATTTTAGATAAAAGAATTAACTCAGAAGTGAAAACAGAAATAGAGATACTATTTTTGTTTAACATATATATATATATATATGTACACAGCTATTAGCTAGTTTTCCATTACATATGAAACGAAATTAAATCAAACATTCAAAAGTCAGTAAAAAAATTTAGAAATTTAAAAAAATATATTTAAAGAATGTGCAGAAAGGTGAAATATGAAGCCTGTTCAGATAGTTACTTAGTAGCAGTGGAATCTACTTTCATTTGACTATTCAGAGAAAACAGTAACTAATATTTCGTTCATTTTCTTGCCTTAGACAGAGTTTTCTTGCAAGATGAGATGATACAGATGCTACCTTGACAGAAGACAATTAAGTCTTCGCAACTCTGAACAATATCCTCTGCAGTAAAATACAGCTTTCTCACAACAATAAGTACATTATACATATTTATTTGGATGTGAAGAGTAAATTTTTAAAAATCAGCAAAAGCTGAGCAAAGAAAGATGCCTAAATTCCCTGAGAGCAGAATAGTACTTCCAAAGACTAGGTAAAGGCAACAGCAGCACTTTCAGGTTTGCCTAAAAACAAATGCCCCAGAAAAGAGTGCTTTTTTCCCAAGCATTACATATGGCTTATTATAATAGAATCATGAAAGGACTACAAACAGCCATGCTGATAGAATATGTAAGCACTTGTAGAGCAGTCTTGGTAAAACAGAGCACAGGAAAATGACTAAAGGATTGTGGCATAGGGGCCAAAATAAATTACTCTCCAGCTAGAGCAAGAATGATCACGTCAGCAGTATTCTGGCAGAATTTTCTCACGTGTGAATGGTTAGGGAGAAAGGAAGAAGGCAGCCAATCCTTCTTTCACTCTCATAAAACTCAAATGCCCCAAATAGTTCATCTGGACTTCGTGAGGGTTTGAAATACTTTGTGACAAATGTTCACCAACAGGATGCAAACATCTCTTCTACAATGATTAAACATCAATAACCAGCACGGAAGTGGACAAATCTTAGCAGGCTGTAGCAATTCTCTCTTGTACTCACCAGTCTCAAAGGAAAACCTCTTTCTGCAAAAACACCTAATGAAGTGCTCATGGATGCACTCCTACACCACTCTTGTAAAATCCCACTCATTACTGTAAGCCATAAAGTTACAATTTTGAAGTTTTTATTATGTTAGTTTGCACTTTTAGAAGTTACACACTGATCCATAAGTGGACATGATCTTCAGATGTATGAGAACTGAGAAACTCTGCAAGGGAGAACATACATACATGCAATTCTCACCAAGGGTAGAGTGTAACAGGTGAACAGAAGAGGTGAAAAGCTTTCATGATCAGTCCAAAGAACTGAGATGGGAGCAACTGTGTTACCGTAAGCTCTTCTACACATCTTGCAATCTATCTGCATGAATAATACTTCATTTGATGAGTAAATGTTCTTTTTGTGTGATACAATAGATTATTTTGTGATTCAATGGATTAATTTGGAGGAACTCTCTACCTCTTGGAACTTAGTGAGAGAAGTGGCACTTTGCAAAAAGAAAAAAAATGTTGATGATCTGAAGAAAATGGTGAGTTACACAGTGAAAGTGTATTCTGCCCCATTTTTGGCAAATTTCCTTGAAAATTATCCATGTGATGTGACAATTAATTTTCATGAGAAGGGCCCTTATTCCTTATGATTCCATCTTCCACAGGTCAAATTTGGAAACACTTCCTTCAATGATGCCTTCCTATTTCATGTAATTCATTTCAGCCTTTAGTCCCCAGCCTTATTAATCTGTTCTTTAATGCCTCTCAATCATTTCTCCCTGCTCTGCTTCTACTGCAGCAATTGATGCTTTATTGAGCAATCCAGTCTCTCCCACTTTTCCCATTTTCTCTTCCTGTTCCTACTTTCATACTCAAACATCATCAGCATTCTTGTAAATACTTAAGTATAAAGCACTGATTTCTGTAAACTATTCTTCCTCTGATTATTAATCACAGTTAAGGTTGATTTAGGTTAACATTTCACCACAAACCGTGGACACATAAATTAACATTTGCTTTCATTCTTCATATATCTTGAAAAATAGTCCTAACACAATACCTGTATATTGCAAGCTTATGTTTTTCCACTTCTGTGTTACTGGCAAAAAGCACCATCTTCAGAAGACTAAAAATTATAAAGTAATTTCAATTTGTAATACAGGGGGCTATTTTAAAAAACACATGGTGTAAAATTTGCACCTCACTCAGAATATGCGCCAATGCATGAGTCCTGTGAAGGTGCACTGAGTCAAACTGAGCACATATCTGTATCACTATAGAACTGAGGATGAAAACACAACAGGATCCACAAGAGTTCAATGTTAAATAAAATGCAATGACAAAAGACATATGATTAAAAAGCTAGACATTACTTTATGAATAAAAGTCTTTAAAAGAGAAGAGATGGGAAAAGTAGCAACACACTGAACAAGCTCTATCTCAATTATTTGTAGAATAAGTTTTACCTTTAAAATACATTTCAAAGCAATTATTTCTTCCCTATTCCTAACAAAATTTAGATTTTTGGCAATGGACAGGATATATGTGAATAGAACAAAAACCACAATATAACTTTAGTATATGTTCAAGATTTTAAGCACTTTTCCTGGTTTTTTTTTTTTCAAAATGCATGTTTTAAAAGTTACAGATAGATTTGTTATTGGACTAGACAGCTTGCATGTCAGTGAGGCCCATTGGCTTAACAAGTACAGCTGACAGTGTTCTCTTTTCAGCATCACTTTGTGAGTTTATTTTTAATGGACTTTATAAATTAAAAGAGAGATCAATCCTTGTTCTATTAGAAGGAAAAGTGGCTTAATTTTAGTTCAATTTCAGGCTCAGCGTATTGCCTGAATTTTCAAAACTTTTTAGCAACTTTAAGAGAGTATCAAGACCTTCAAAAACACTCACAGCCTAGGTGTGTTAACATTACTGAGTGCAGAGGTTACATCCCAAAACTACTATTCATACAGCATCTTTTATGTCTGTTGCTGATCTAGATGTGTAAGTCTTCAGCAGTACATCTCAAATTCCTTTTTGTTTTCTCAGCTTTCAAAGTCTGATGTAAGTCAGTTATCATTTTGAAAAGGCTGAACTTAAGCATTTTTTATAGACCAGTTACCATCTAATTACACTTTGTAAAATCTTACGGCTGTCTACCCAGCTGATTGAAATGTCTTCTCCTTTTTTTTCTCTATGGAGTCTACTTACATTATCACACAGGCGGCTCTTATTTTTGGTGCCTGTTGCGTAACAGTCGCAGGGTTCGCAAACATCAATGGCTGAAAGATCTGCACCTGCTTGTCTGTAATGGAAATCCTTGCACAGCTCACAGTTCCTTCCTGCATGAAAGAAAGGTTATGCATTATGGCTTCCAATTCATTAAAATTAGCTGTATAATTCAAAATTAAAGACTATTCCTTTGAGAGAATTCTATAATTTTCAGGACGTCCATTTTAATGCACCTTTCATCTCTACCTGCCAATTTAGTGATCCAGAGCATATGAAACAATGAACCTGTTACAAACTATGTTTTACTCCATTAAACTTCCATCTGTTATATAATACCACACTTATATAAAAGCTGTGCCATGCAAATGTCTATACATTTTTTCTGGAAAAATGGAATCTGAAACTTTTCTTATTCCCCTTTACTAGATAAAGACAAGAAAACTGAAATAGAAGACACCTGTTTAAAAAAGTATTCAAATATTGTACTTACATTGAATAAAACCCTCTCTTCAATAAGAAACTGACATTAGAGCAAAATTTGACAACCTTTTTTAGATGTTGTCTGTTAAACTGGTCCAATAAGAACGATTATATTTTGGATTTAAATGCTCTAGCACATGTAATGGGAATAGTTTTGAAACAATATGTTTTAATTATTTATTAGAATGTGTTTTGCATCAAAGTTTTTAGACAAGATTGGATTGAAATTACAATATTTTCCCATTGCTTAAGGACTGACACCACTTTTGTTACTGCACTATCTGAATAGTTTAAAAATACACATACATAGGAATTTATTGGACTGTCAGCCACAGAGCATTGCTAATTTCAGCTGACACCAGACTTAGCCAAAAAGGGACTGTAAAATAAACAGTCCATTCTCTTCGACTCACCAGCTGTGTTGTGCTGACAGTTATCACACACTCCACCGCCGCCTCTGTGGTGTTCCCGAGGAAAAGGATCCATTGCTAAGTCATAGTGGCAGCTTTCTGCATGGCTGTAACACTGACACGGTTTGCAGTTGTAGGCATGAACTTGGTCACCTGGACGAAAAGGCTTGTCGTTGTACAATGGCAAACAGCGATCACACTGAAAGAAATCATAAATAAAAGAAGATGCTATTTCTTAGACATGAATATTTCTTTATCTCACAAGTATACTATTAAACTCTCTATATTCATATTTTGTTCTATGTGTTTTCCCCCATTTAAATATTAATAATATTGGTTTTAGGCAAAAAGGGAGAAAGCACAGGGGAAATAACAAACCCAACATTTTAATTACGATTTTAACCTTTTAAAGTTACTTTAACAACAGAGGAAAACCAAGGAAGGTGGGAGCAAGAACAAAATTGTAAGAATTTAGATATTCAATACAGGCTAAAATCCCGAGATTCAGATTTACTTAAACCTTTAAAGATGCAAAATTGTGCCTGCTCTGTTTAAGGCACTGAAGACATTCACCTAATCCATCCACTTGGATGCATTTTAACCTATGTCAGTTACTGTAGTGACTGTAGTTTGCACTATTACTATTTGACCTGTGAGAGAAACAAAAGAAACAAAATACACTGCACTTATAATTTCTGTTTTTCAGAAGAAATTTAAATGCTTCAAAATAAGTTGCTTCTCTAAAGTATTTGGGTAACTGCTTTCCTCTTCGGGTAACTTCTTTCTTAAGCTCAAGAGGTGTGTTCCTCTTTCTTCATGGCTCTTATTCCAAGCACTATCATAATTATTTGTTATTTATTAGAGTGTCTATAGCACCCCTACATTGACAACTAGGAAACTATACTGAAGTTTCTAAACTGTTTTACTCACAGCTGGTGTTGACAAAGCATCAACTGAAGGCAAAATAAGAAATTATTAAAATTTCTTAATTAAAATCCACAGACTTAAGACAGTCCAAAAATTGTGGACCAGTCACTAATTATAACAAAAGCCACCTGGGAGAGAAAATGAAAGCACAAGAATTTATCTGCTGAAATTTAGGTTTAATAAATGAAATAAACAGTTAGCAGTAAGATAGCAATAACCACTGCACCTTTTTGCAGTCTGTTCAAAACAAAACACACACAGTATCACCACAGTGAGAGAAAAAGGAGTTTTCAGGATGAAAACTAGCAGGGCTTCACTAGAGACCTTGAGCTTTGGCCTTTGTTTATCAGAACAATCACTGCCTAATTGTGATTATCTTACTTTAAGTACACGAAGGGAAACACCTTGACAGTAACTATTACAGAAGCTACCCAGCTCAAACTTATTCAAGTCCTCCACTCATTCACATTCATATTCCCTTTCTCTCCCTTTTCTTCTACACCGAGGAAAATCAGCCTCACACAGCACCCAACAACATGAGAGAATGTTCATTCAGGCATGGCACAACTTGGGAAGCATAAGAAAGAAACAAGCTCCCAGCCAAGCCACCCAATTCATGCAGCTTCCTCCTCCCAGCATGTCCATGGAAGTACGTCCTCCTTGAGAGGAAAACTGTGCTGGAATAGCTACCAACCTGCCAGCCCTGGGTTTCCATTTGTGCATGGCCAGCCACACAGCAGCTGAGAGCATTCATCATCTCATTTCAATTTTAATCTTGGATCAGTTACTTATGCACACCTGTGTTTGCACCTATTGTTAAATGACACACAAGCACTAAGGAGTAGGAGAGAAAAAGACAGCATTTGATTACTTAGCAAGGAGCCTCTTTGAACCATGTCTCTTGTTCTGTGACTTTTAAAACTTTGACAAAACTTCAAAGAATAACAGGATCACTGACGTTGGAAAAGACTTTTAAGATCATCGAGTTGAACTATTACTCTAACACTGCCAGGTTCACCACTAAACCATGTCCCTGAATGCCACATCTACACACTTTAAAACACTTCCTGGGACAGTGAATCCATCACTTTCCCTGGGTAGTCTGTTCCAATCACTGACAATCCTTCCAGTGAAGAAATTTTTCCTAATATCCAGTCTAAACCTCTCCTAGCACAACTTGAGGTTATTTCCTCTTGTTCTACCACTTGTTCCCTGGGAGAAGAGATTGACTCCCCTGTCTACAACCTCCTTTTAAAAGTCTTGGCAAAAAAGCAGTCATTCAGAAGCCAGCAATTAGTGTGAAACAGTTGTTATTCTATCAGTTGTCACAGCTGCATGCAAAAAAAATGTTCACTGGACCCCCACCTCATTCTGCTGTTTGTCACACCTTTTTTTAGGTTAAAAATTGCATTTAACTTCCAGACCTCTGTGGCTGAACTTTCATTTTTGGTAGCACAATGATGTACATGTTGCCATCTTCAGGTCTTCATTCATCAGTTGTAAACTCTGCATTTGTCCAAAGCACAGTTGTTGAGATTTGCCAATCGAGAGTTTTGGGGTTTGATTCTTGGCTACCACACATAAAATGGATAGGTAAATTTCCAAAAAGCCTTTGACAAGGTCTAGCAGTAGATTTACAAAGAATGTTAATGCTTGACAAAACCAACCTTTCTCCATAACTGTAAACCCCACAAACATGCTGATGTCCTTATTCTCAGTTACATCTAGGTCTTTCAGAAAACATGGTAAATATATGGCTTTCTCTATGAACAATAACAAACATGTCTTCTTGATATATAGTATCTGCCCTTGTCAATTTCTGCGAAAACAGATTTCTGAAAAAACATCACATGGAGCCAGGCGGCCAAAATACCAAGCCTAACTTGATCCAACTCATCAGTCAAAAACTATGATTAAAAACTGATTTCCAATAATGAATTCAAGAATAAATTTTCTTACTAAAATTATTATTAAAAATTTAACTTCAAGATTCCTGAATCCAGCAGGCTTATGGAAAGATCACCAGTGACCTCAGCCTAAGCCTTTATGTACCAAGTCCCTTTTTAGTCCCTAAAAATGCTGAGGACCTTGCCACTGAAGTCAACAAATATTCAAAGAAATACTTCAGAAATAAACAGTAAAAGTATTTTAAAATTTACAATAAGTCATAATCGACTAGAACCTTCTACACCAACACTTTTCAAATATCCTACTGCTTGCCTCGCAGTGGCATCCTTCTTTATATTATTTCATGTGGAATTTATTCCTTTTTTTCTCTTTGTAACCTATGTAGAAGTTTGCATCCCACACTCATCAAAGCTCAGTTGCAACAAACAGTGTACATACACACTTATAATACTTATATTATACATAAGCTTCTGTAATACATATATGTTATCAAAAGTACACAATTTGAAATCTGACGAAGAGACACCAAGGTTAGAATGTCACTTGCTCAGGCATTTTGAAATGCTAACTTGTCTTTGAAAAACTCCATCATGTGTATCACCCACATGTCTATTTATGCTGGCCTGTAAGTGTTGACTGTAATAGGATAGTTCATAATATAGAGGTTTTTCCTTCCTACGAGATTCTCTTCTGTACCCAACAGTGTGTTTTTACTCCTTTTGACTTCCTTAGTCAAATAAAAATTGCTTTTAGGCAATACTTATCCCTGCATAGCTTCACCCTGCTCCAAAGACAGTCTTAATTTCCTCATGGCTTTCATCAGCACCCTCACTGCAGCATCTGACTATCTATCAAGACTACATGTGAATTGCATCTGTCTCTTGTGAACTCTCCAAAGATCAAAGAGCTTTCAAACTTAAAAATCAGTTTTTACTAGGGAAAAAAAACCCCCTAAACTAAAATTAGAACATTCTAAGTGACTCCAAATGACTAAGAAAGACAGAATAGAAATGAAGAGTGTCTTATGAGGTTCCATCCTAATGCTCTGTGTACCAAAAACTGCATTTTTTGCTAGCTCGCTTGTTTCTGCAAGGGACAACTCTTTGTTATTGAGTGACCACTTAGCATACTTAATATTTACAGCTCCTCAGGTACTATTTCTCATTAATTCCAACATCTAACATGATACAGATTGACCTTTAATTAAGGTTTACCTAGACTCTTCTGTAACAACATAAAAAAATCTTATTTATTCAATTCTTGATAAATCAACAAATGCTAAATCCAGTTTTCAGACCTCAGATGTTTAAGACCATTATTTGCATGGAAAACTCAGAAGACCTGAAGCCTTTACTGCATCCAGTCAGTCTCTCACTTCCATTCATATCCTCTCAAGCATTTATCAGAGTTGCTTTATTTTAAATTCTATTTTCTATTATTATTTCCACAATTATTCCTGTATATTTCACCATTACCTTTCTCTATTAAATTCCATATGGTTGATTTAAAGAGGCTCTGAGGTTGTAAGGTAAGGCTGACCTTGCTTGACTGTGTTGTTTTTTCATGGGCTGTTTCCAGCTTTTCATGTGACACCATGAAAAGTTTTTGAACATACTTTTATTCAAGTCTGCAAATTAGTCTTTGCATATAAATGCTATGAATATCTGGACTCTACTCTTGGTTCCATTTGTAAAAGGCAGAGCTATTTCCCAAAGCTGGACCCAAGGCATTTACAGAACAATTTGTAAATGAAGAAGCTGAACATTTTTTTCATAAAATGAGTGACAAACTTTGTGAGGATTTATTTCCTCTTCTTCCATAATCTAGCTCCTCAACATCTGCAAGTCATTCTTAAGTATCCACTTCTTCCCATCATCTCAAATTTCATAGCAACGTATTTCACCATCATTCTTCACCAGAATGGAATTCAGAAAAAAAAAATTCAATTTGGTTTGTTAAATTTCCTAACATAGTGATGCAAATACCTAACTAAGATTTCTATGTGTAATAGTTATGCAAATTTTTCATTTCTGGTATTGCTTTGCTGCACCAGATGTATATGCCAGATAAATTCAAGATGGTAATTTTAGCTGTATTAAGTGTAAATGTGACAAGGACATACTCTGCCATATGTTAAGAGCTTTTCAAGGATCTCTGATTTCTGGTCCAAGATATTGAAAAAAAACACCCAAAACTCAAAAACCTTCTTATATCCCCTCAGTTGTGGTGGCTTAGTCACTGCTAGCACAGAACAGAAGTTAAAAAACCCCTGCTTGCTGTAAGTGCAATTTCTTATCAAAAACATTTTCCTTCTCTCTACCCAAAAAATTGTGTTTGGAAACTTGCTTCATCAAATGCTTACTTAAACCAAAATAAATAAATAAATAAATAAATAAATAAATTTTACAATTCATAATTCACTGGGGTGGGAGTCAGAGAAAAAGGTGTAAGTCTGTAAGACATAGTTTTATCATTGCCAATTATAGTCAAAAATCAGGATGGATTTTGGTNGCTGTAAGTGCAATTTCTTATCAGAAACATTTTCCTTCTCTCTACCCAAAAAATTGTGTTTGGAAACTTGCTTCATCAAATGCTTACTTAAACATAAATAAATAAATAAATAAATAAATAAATAAATTTTACAATTCATAATTCACTGGGGTGGGAGTCAGAGAAAAAGGTGTAAGTCTGTAAGACATAGTTTTATCATTGCCAATTATAGTCAAAAATCAGGATGGATTTTGGTTTTCCTTTTAAGTGCTTGCCTTACAAAAAAACAAAAAACAGAAAAATCAAAACGTTTACGCTGTTTGGACTCCATGTAAATCTTTGATAAAATTCAAAGTAGTTAGTTATATATTTCCAAATACTAATTCTATTTTATTACTACTTCTATTTTATTTCATATTTAATAGATACTGACATGGTTATTAAAGAATGAGAAAAATAATTAAACAACATCCTTGTACTCTGAATTAATACAGTTAATTCAAGCACTTCAATTATAGTTACAATGCATATATGCCAAATCAAAAATGTGACACTCAGTGGAACAACCCATTAACATTGACAGGAAATATCTGATAAGGCAGATACATCATTAAAATGTATTTGATTTGTTTTCACGAGGTAGCATAAGTCTTGCAAGAGTGCTTGGTGAACTTCCAGATCTTATTAAATATTTATAATTAATCCTTACAAAGTAACATTTCACAATGTGTGTTCTAATTAAAGGGACACTGTCAGTTTGAATTTTTTTTTCTAATTTGATCCATCTAAAAACTTGAAATTTCTGTTCAAGTCCCATTTAGACTGTAGATACTACACTTCTGCTTTAAAAGTGAGAAAACTTAGATCCCCTATGAAATTTCACAAAGATCTTTCAAATGATCATAAGCTCTACATCAAATGCTCTGAGGTTAACACTCCTTGCTCTGTTCCAGCAAGCACAGACTTCTTGGGGGGTTTTTTTGATGTGTGATTAGTCTCCTCTTTGCTACTGCTGTTGCTATTCCAATAACCCTTTCTGAATTTTTAGAAAGGCTGTTTCCAAAAGGCATAAACGTAGCAAGGAATACATGTACTCACAATGGAAATCTAACATCAGTGAGATTGAGAAATTCATTCCTTTGATGTAGCTCACTCTTCCTTAACCTCAACTTCTTTTCCTTTCTTCTTTTTTCTTTTGCGATAAATAATTAATCTAGGGACAGAATCTTTTATTTGGGCAAATTTTCTTTACTCATACATCATGGTTCTGCTTCTGCTAAGTTGTACGTGAACAGCTTCCAAGAAAACCAAAGGCTGCATGAAATAAGTGCAAAGTGGTACCATTATTTGGAGCTCTCCTCTACTTATTTATCTAGAATACCATGGACTTACAGGAACCGACCCCATTTTGGTTCTTCTATGGCCAAGAATTATAAAATATTATTTTTAAAAGGGAAGTTATAATTTTGCACTTACTGTGCTTTGTTTGGCACCATGGACCACTTGAATTGTTTCCTTTCAAACGAAAATAAATTCGAAGCTGAACTCTAGGACTGTGGCTACTGCAGTCCACCTACTGAATGGGTCTGGAGACCAGAGGACCAGACTAAAACTACCATGGAGTAGTGCCTTCACTCTACAGGACACTTTCTAGTTGCTACAGCAGGCAGAGACAGCCTTTATTAGATGCTCACAGTCTAAGCTCAGGTTTGTACCTAATGCTTGACAGCATTTGAAAATCATCTAACAAGAAATCAAATCCCTGAACAAAACACTCCTGATGGGCTGTGGTGAAATGGCTTTTGGTGAGGGGGAAGTTTCCTTAACTAGTACAAATCTGCCACAGAATGTTTCCATGTAAAAGGCAGGACTACACAAACACACATATACACATGCTTTCCCAGGGCTAAAATCCCAGTTTTGAGGCTGTTCATAGGTGACATAGACAGAAAAAGGAGAGACTAACGTTATTTCCTTCTGTATAGCTTTCCTTGACGCATAGGCACCTGTACGGGTTCACAGCTGTGTCGCAGTTATCAGCATGGCCATGGCAATTACACCTGAAAGAAAAACAGGTAGTGACAGAAATTAAAACATGAAAACACATCTGACCAACAACATATTACACAGCCACAAAGTCAATTTTTTGTTCTTTATTAAGAATAAATGCTACCAAAGAGAATGTTCTTAGGTACGTAACTTACAAAAGACTACTTCACTCAACATATTTTTAAGCATCAAAAATAGTTTTCCAAGAAAATAAAACCCAGCATGTAGTAGAGCTACTCTTACCTTATACAATATGTACTGAATACTGTCTTTCAGTATGCAACATTAATATGCAAAATTTTATTCAATAAATTACAATTATTCATCAATATTAAGCCTTACAGTGGGGCTCTAGTTTTTCAAGAAATCTTAACTGTTTCAGGCATAATTTTGCAGTTTAACCCATTTTATCTGAGTTAAAGTGTCTATTTCTTACTAAAATAAAATCTGTTTAGAGTCTTAATTAATAGTCAATAACCATACCACATTATCTGAAAGGCTGTTCTTCTGGAAGAATGGCATTGCTTTGCAAACTATATGTGAAATTATTTTACTATTACATTATCACCAAGATAATTCTCTTTCATAATACATCTAAATCAATAATCAAAATACATTAGTAACATAGGAAATGTTAAGGTAAACATGTCTTCTAATGGTGTGCTTTCTCTCAAAACGAGAACTACCAAAATAATTTCAGGAATAATACATCTTACAAATCTGCACCATATGCTTCTTGGAAACTATTTCATTGCCAAATTTGCATATTATTTACAGGGCATAATTAGTCCTTTCACAAGACAGCACACTTATCCTATACAATAAAGTTGTCAGTCACAGATAATGTAACACTTTTACTGACAGCTACCCAATTTTAAAAGGAAAACTCCAAATAAAACAAAGAATGAGCTCTTCATTGACTGTTACAATTGTCATATCTGAGAATCTATAGCTTGGAAGAGTTACTGAAGTAAAGCACAAGCCATCATTTCAATCATAAACCTTTGCTTAGAGGCATTGGTAATTCCAAGGAAAGGACTGCTTTTGACAGATTTGTGTAATAAGTATAATTAATTGTAAAATAACATGTGAGCAAACATTTTAAAAAAACGGTACACCAATCATTTCCAACTTGATACACTGCTTCAGAACAAATTCCTTCCTGATCACAAATGTAAAAGCAAAACAGGTAGATTAAATTTTAGGTAGGTCCCATATATGTTGTGCACAGTTGTAACAGTCAGAGGCTGTGCCAGGTGTGGGAAGAGTCATGTAACACCTACCTTCCACTGACTGTAACTTCATTAACTCCGTAGTACCTGTGCCTGAAATTTACCCAAGGTTCATTAGTGTGATACTGGCCACGGAGATGAATCCTCACTTGTGTAGCTTTTACAAATTCTTGGAGAGACGGAGTATTATAAAAGTCATTGTAACCAGGTCGGTGATTTGGTTCCGGGGTAAGAACACTAAAAGTCAGATTACCACGAGAATATGGTGTAAAGCTGTTTAGATGGAGAGGAAGACAAATTAAAATCAAAATATCACATATTTTACAGATTCTGTCTCCTACTATCCTGCTTCTCAACTGTACATGGTGGGTTTCTGCTTTCTGGGTAAAAATTCTTATGTCAGTGAATTCCCAGTCAACAGAATTCAAGATGGGGAAAAGAAATGTTCTCTAGATGTCTGTTTTGCCCTGGACTATCATGCTCTTCTCCAGACCCTAAGTTTCCAGTTAAAAGTAAAGCCTCTAGCTTCAAAGACAACTTCAAAATATGATTAAAGTGTGATTGACAGTGTCATCTGCACAAGTTTTCAAAAAGTTTAACACATTCTTTGAGAAACATGAACTTGAACCACACAAGTAAATCATTCAGATGACTAACAGAAAATCAACAGGCCCACATAGTTAGTAATATACCTGCTAAACACATACAAAAATCATACAGAAACAATTGCTATACTTTGAATTCCAGACTCACTAGACTGTATCGTCTCACTTGATGAGTGAGCAGTTAGAAACACGTGCCACCTTCCAGCAAGTGAAGTGCAAGACAATTTAATGGATTCCGGTAGGATTCAGAGTAAAACTGTATTTAAGCCCAGGAAGGGGAAGGACAGTCCTGAGAATTCAAGCAAGGCTGAGTAAGCAAGTATATATAACCTGCACATTGGCACAATTTGGTATGAATCATATGTCACGGTGGTACATGTACTGGGCAGAGTTTAGCTATGAGTAGAACTTGCCTCTGGAGGAGAGAAAAATGTCTGCTTATTTGCACACCTATATGGGATCATTAAAAATAGGAATCCCACGTTATCGCCTGGCACCTGACATACAACATTCAAAAAGTGTCACTTTAAAATATGTCAGAGTTTTTGAAAGATGATGTTTCTAGTTAGGCTAGGTCTGCTGAGTCATACTTTTCTGTCTTCATGAAGGATCTTTGAATTTACTGTGTCCCTATCCAGGTCAGCGCTTCACAAAAAGCTCAGTGGAATATATCTGTACGTTTCTCTGGGTGATCCTGCCTTCTCTTCCCCTCCACAGAAAATGAAATTAAGAATTTTTTCTCCGTGACATCTAGAACTGTAAAGGAAATGTTTAGACAGGTTAAAATGGCAGATGAACAACACCATCTTGCCATTTTTCGCAGCAGAAGCATCACAAGGAACAGCAGAAAGACTGTAAGGTTGATGGCAACTAGATAAGCACGTCATCAAGAATTTAGGGCATCTACATGTGCTTTCTCAGGAAACCAGGAAAACAAAGGAGATCCTAAAATAAGGGTCAGCCAATATTCAGACTAAGCAAAGATTCAAGCCTCTGATAGGGGATAAAGGACAGTGAGCAACTCCTAACTTACATAGGTGGTACAGGATGGAGAAACAAAAACCTTAATCACTGTTATTTCCTAAAAGGACACAAAAAAGAGTCCATTCAGTACTAGCATGTGATCACTAAAACAAGAACCCTCAATTTATGGTAAGGATTTCAAAGCCAAGGTCATTTGCCTTCCACGTCAACTGAGAGAACCCTGGCTAGGCCAGGGCATCCTGGCTAGGCCACCTAGACACAAGAACACTGGTGTCTAAATCCCAGACAATCTGGACGTGCCTTGGCAGTTATGTTTGTGGGTGTGAGAGGAAGAGAGAGAAACAAGCTTTGTTTTACAATAAAATCCTCCAGAGAACTCTGCTACACTGCTGACATAAATTTGGAGCATTGTTGCAACAGTAACTCCTCTTTGCCTACACGGAATACTCACCATAATAGGGTATATGTCTTATCTTTTAAACAAAGCTTTCTGTACATCAGTTGTACCCAAAAATCGTTCATTTGTGTCATTTCCTATCATCATTTATATTTTAATTGAAGGGGAGAAACTGTGCTGCTTAGAAAACATTTATGGAAACAGTTAATATTTAACCCCTCCGTTCTTTTAAAAAATATACAAATACATATTTTTGTGCTGAAAATGGAATTACACCTCATTTAAGTTATTTATCCAAAACCAGTTGTCTTACTTAACACATTTCCCTTCTCCTCTACCCTCTGCTTCAAGGATCAGCAATAAAGCTCAAATTTCTTTGCTGAAAAGTGGTGTAACTCAAATGACCTTATGCTCCTCTCCTCAGAATTCTGAACTCCTGGAGAACAGACAAAGATGCTGACACTTGAAAAGTCTTAGAAAGGTAGCAAAAGTGGGAAGAAAAAAAAAAAAAACAGAAAAAGAAAAAGCAAAATGCCTATAGCACCTGGTAATGTACTTTCTCACTGATTTCCAAAGTACTAAACAAGCCTAATACTGACTGGCATCTGAACTCAGGCAAAGGATAATGCATTTGAATATATGTAGTGGTATACATTCAACTGTATATATGTGTGTGTGTACATACATGCTACATGTATGTGTGTGTGCAAAATGATAACATATTAAATATCTATTACATATTTTATACACTGTATTTATGAAATGTACATTTTGTGTGTTATCTAGCTTAAAATTTGCACAGGCTAATCGACAGTAGATCAAAGGTCTTGCAACATACTTCTAAAAGGTAATGATCCTTCTTGCCCCTCTTCCCACAGTTTTACATTGGTCCTTGCTTATAAAGATTAGAAAGCTTCAAGATACAATTTTCAATCCATTTCTTATATGTGTTGCATGACTACTAGCAGGATTGAATAATTAGCTTTCATATTTAAGTTTAGCCTCTTTCCTAAGGCTCAGAACAAGTTGCATTCTCAGAGATCAGAAGGGAGACTTTCACGTTCACCAGACACTTTAAAACAATGTTATACCAGTACTCTCCCCAGTGTTCTGTAATTCTACTGACAACAGCCATCAAAACACAAAAACGTAAAATTTCAAAACTCTAGCTCAAAAATACCAGAAGAATCAATTGTGTTGCATTCATAAATTACAAAAATCTGAAAAAAAATGACAGATGACTTTTTGGCAATCTTCTATCAAAAGGTCAGATTTAGGATCTTTTACATATCCAGCAGACCATAATAAATGAGTATAATAAATTAAAAGATTCCTTCTCATTGGGACATAGAAATGAACTGTGTCAGGATGTTATCTATTCAAAGCATCTGTGTTATGCAGATAATACCCACTCATACCTGTGAATCTGGAGACAGTTGACAGAGTCTGGTTTTTCCAGAGATCCATTGTTCTCCATTCCAAAAATACTGCAATTCCTAGCAAAATACTGCCAGTCTTCCCATTTTAGATCATCTCCTTTTTTTCTTTCAATTCTTATTGCTTCAGGGTGTGGGCTAAAGAACTGCAGGATAATATAGAATACCTACGGGAAGATAACAAAGTTATGAACTGATATTAATGGCTAAGTTGTAAAACAATGAGAATGTAAATTTTTTTAGATGTAATTATACAGTCTGCCTTACCACTCACAGACAAAAGCAGCCATATTTCACCCCACATATTCCCAACTAAAACCAAAGATAACCTCTTTTGTTAAACAAGCTCTTTGATCACTCAAACACTATCACACAACTACTGAACTGTTGCTTCAGAACTCCACTTTTTCTTGAAGACCATTTGAAAACACACTACAAAGTCAGGTCCATGGTTTGTTACAGCAACATTATTTTGGCAAAAATGAAGGTTCTAACTTTGTGTTACCAAATATTCAATGAGTTATTTGTCTGATAACAGCTAATTTATTCTATTTTTTAGAATTGTCCCTATTTTTAGCTCAGAATCTCATTAAATACCTGTGTCATTTTAAAGAGCACTTCCCTCAGCACACTGCTTATGCAGAAATGTGTGTATCAAATAAGCAAAAACCAAGAACTTCAAATACATTTGAAATTGTTTTTAACTAAAAAGACTAATTTTTACATATGTAGCCAAAGCTTGTCATCATATTCTTTCCCTTCTCACCATTAATTAACAAAACAAAACAAAAAGAAAACAAAAAAAAAAAATCGACAGTAAGAATACAGAGAAATTTGGTTAATTCCCTATTGTGAATGCAGCCCCACTACTGATTTGTTCCTCCTTCCAAGACATCCTGACACTCTTCAACAGCCTGGTGGAGTGTTAGGTGCAATACGGCCTCTTCAGTAATCACGCCTGCCTATCGTTTTCTCCTTCCGTATTCCTTGGGAGGCTAACCTATCATCTCCAGAATATCTACTAAACAGAAATATTCCCTGATGTCAGTGTGCTTTTCACATGTTAAATTTCATTTATCTGCAGTCAGTTTTCTACCAGAAGGTATGAAACATGCACCTTAAGCTTTAATAGAAATTAAAATGAAAGCTCAAATTGACAGAAGTGGAGTAAAAAGACAGCAATCAGTTTCTAGATATTGGTGTCTTCACACAGGATATCCACTCTGGCATATCTATTCTAGACTATCGCTTGTTACAACATGCACATTTGAAAGAGAATTACAAGAACCATAAAGCCTTCTGTTGCCTTTTGCACTGCTACATGCTCATTTAGGAAACTTTCTTCCTGGTCCTCTAAGGATTACATTTTAAACCATAAGGTCTGAATTTCCTCAAAATTGAAATGCAGTATCTAACAAAATCTTTTCTTAGTTTTGATTTAATAAATGGCAAACGTAATCTTCCCATTACCTGATACTGTCCATTTTGTAAATCTATTGTGATTGAAACACCACGATCCAGGCCTGCAGTATTAGCAAACACAGATGAAATCCAGGTGGTCCCAATGTCATTATCATTGATGTAGTACAGAGGATGGGCCTCTGCATCCAACCTCAGCACTCTGTCGTTAGTGGTATCATCTGCACCATTAGGGATGCAGTACCTCTGCACCAAAGGGTGTACTCGGGGATGACTTCCAGGACACCGGCACTCAGACTGCGTATGTAGATGAGGGAATTTTCCAGAGAATACTTCCAAAATGTCTCTGTCACAGCACAGAGGAAAGTAATTACATACATGATAAAAAAGGACAACTGCCACTTTGTGCATCTAGGCTCTTAGATGAAACAAAATTCAGCTTAGATTATAGTAGAAGCCCTAAAGGCCTGGTTTCAGCTCATAAAAATGGGGCAATCCATTGGTAATGAAGTCCCCACAAGGTCTCTATGTTATCAATGGTAGAGCAGCAGGCACCTTCAGGAACTATCTATGAAGAACTGCTCTGGAGCTGCTTTCACTGCTCCACATATATGGAGCTCCTCAGACATATGGCACTAAGGCAAATGAGCTCGTTCTTGGGGTGTCTAAAGCTAGATAGGATGAATCCAGCCATAGATGCAAGGAGAAAAACTCTTAACATTTTATTGCAGCATCATGGCTGACTCCAATCAGTGGTCTGGACACTGTTCTTAAGCATACCATAGCACTGATATATTGCCTGTAACCACAGAAAAGTTGAATGTTTGCACTCATATCCTCCAAAAACACCAGCTTGAAAATATCCAATTGCACCCTAGAAAACCTGGATGGAAATATTTTCACTTTTAACCAATTTTAATACAAACGCCGACTTTTTTAGCTGCGATCAATCTAGTCATGTCAAATCATTGAGACCCTTCAGTTCCCTCTGACATCAGCATCTGAAATAGATACATAGGTAGGTAGGCAGGCAAACAAGCACATAGATATATGAATGACATGGGAAGGTCTTTATCTGCTCATCTCTGCTGTAAAAGGATGGTGTGAGCCTAGAAGATACTGAATTTTTATATTAAACCCCTGTTACTTCTCCTATTTTCCTACTTTATCAGTAAGAACATAATTTTGTGTACTTATTAAGCAAATAAACACTTGCTAGCTGTCACTAAAATCCTACAGAACCCGAAGTTACAGGACCTTTTACATAGCCATACCCTTAAATTAACTGGTACATGGGCAAGACTTTCCTTCACATTTTATCCCAGATAAACATTTTGGACCAAGTTATTTGTGGATGTAAAACCAAATCTACAAAGACATCACTAGGTCACAGCAGTCTGTAAAATACCTAAATTTTCAATTGTTAAACCTTATTCATTTCACTGATCTAAACTGTAGTTCAAAAGATTTGACAAGCACTGCTGTGAAAAATACAACTAACACGATTTTCATAAAACTTGGAATTCAGATTCACATTAGTACTTCCAATTCACAGGAGCTCAGTTCATCATAATGTCCCGCAGACAGCTGAGCTCCGAGGAAACTGCTCTACATCTTATTGAAAGACTATCATTAAGCAGCCTTAAGGTCTGCAGTCCCGAGTGTCACTGCACGCAGCTTCCCAGAAGCACCACACAGACAAATAGGACCTGACTACTTCTGGCCAGCTTGAAGTGACTAGATTAATCCAGCATGAGCTGGATAAAAAAGGTAACATTTCTTTGTAATGTGCTGGGAAGGGAGGCTGGAGGGCAACAGAAATTGCAGTGGCAAGTGTAATTTGGCCTCGGGAACAGAGGGAGTCAAAGCAATTGCCCTGGGCTCTGTGGGCTGAGCTAGAGAAGTCCTTGGTGGCTCTTGGTGACAATCTCCTCTAGAGAGCAAGGGACAGCTAAAACAATGGCACCTTGGGGCAGGGGTGTGTGCGTGGGGCAGGGGAGCACCAAGAACACCTGGCATGGATACTATGGGGAAATGAAACCAGAGGAGAGAAACAGCTAAGCACAGAGAGAGCCAAGCTTCCAGCCACAAAGCCAGCAGGCTAACCAGTTGGAGTGCCTGTCCTCCTCATTTGGACCACTGGTATTTGAGTGGTCAGAACTGGACTAGACTGCTGTGCTCCCTTCCTTGCCCTAAAGTTTACACGGAGCTCAGAGAAAGCTTAGCAAGTCTTATCCACCAGGACTAAGCTTATCAGCACACGCTATTATGTCAGAATTACGATGAGCAAATAACACCTAGACAGTTTATAAGCATTGAAATCTAGCTACTGGATCTATTCTGCAGAATACATACTAAGTCAGGTTGTAGCAAGGACAACAATAACAAGGAAAGCACATATTTATAAGTATTATGTTTCACTACATAGATACTACATGTACCACTACATACACCAAACCTACTTAAGCAACAGTTCAAAAGCAAAACACATTAAGTTGTTGAATTTATTTTAACTCAAGGTTTCTTAGATTAAAGGTAATCTTTGAAATGAGGTTCAGGAAACTACATCATCATAAGCAATTATCTAAAGGAAACATCTGAAAATCACTATACTTTGGAAAAGAAGCATATTGCTATCTACACTTTTTTCTTACCGCACTCTTATTTTGATACAAAAATAAAAGTTCTTTACCTGTTTGTAAGTGCCACTGGGTAAAATCGAAAATCTTGCATTCTTCCAACAAATTGCTCTAAACCTAAGAAAATATACTATAAATAATCTGTTGAGCAGAAGACAGCTTTGCACTGCATGAGAGCACCTTTAATTCAGCACTCAGATCTCTCTTGCACAATTACCCCTCCTGAATGAAACCATCTTGGACCTGGACAAAACTATAGAGGGCAGTGACTTAATTTTTTTTATAAAACAGAATGATTTATAATAACTTTATAAGAACATTTTGTACCTATCTCTTTTCTGATTAGAGAGGTGGCACAGGGATCGGCTCATTAGACAGAAGTAATGAGCCAGTCCATGTGCCACCTCTAATTAGAGAAGAGATACAGTAGGTACAACTGTACCTATCAATTTATACAATAAAGATAAAAAGCATTTTAAAATATTCCTTTTTTTTACATGATTATTAGTTATCCAGTATTCAGAATCAAAATCACAACAAAATACATTTCCAAACACAAGCTTTAAGAAATGGGGCACAGAATACTTTCTTGCCCAAGCCCACAAAAAAGCTGTTTATGTGACACATATTTAAGAGCTAACTTCAAATTGTGCATGTTGCTGAAGAGCAACAGTTAGTGTTCTTATACCTCCAGAGCCAAGAATTTGTGAAAAGCAACAAAACATCCCCCACTGATCTGCAATGACCATGTCAAGCTGCAGTACATATAAAATTCTAGATGCAGATGCAGAGTAAAACTATCAGGCATTACTCGAGGCTGAAAGATTGTCATTCTGCTGGTGGTTTACATGAGTACTGATAGAACTGAAGAACATGGACAGCCAGAAATCTTCAGCTCTGTTCCTGACTCTGAAGAGAGAGAAGTGTAGTGTAGTGTCCATGCACAACTCCATTCTGAAATAGTTCCATATATTTACTCAGAAAAAGTATGATTAGAAATTAGTGGAACATGTCACTTTACATACATGTTTTAGAGAATGCAGGAAAACCTACCTAATATGTAACACATAGACTAAATTATGATGCTACAGCAGTCATTACGCATCTACCAAACAGCTAACTTCCAGCCAATTATTTGAGAAAGCTAACTGTACGATAGGAATTTTCTTCTGCAGGAAGGTGTTACTCCTCCACATATAGATAGCTTAAAATTGCTCAGATACTGCTTTTAACCACATCATGCACATTTTATTTTGAGTATTCCACTGCATTCCACTAAAATACTACAAGATTTACCTGTGAAGCTTTGTCCAATTTGCAGAGTACTATCAGCATCAGTATCTACAACTGTTCCCATAAGAGTCCTGGAATCAAAAGCTGTGTTATCATCTTCCCAGCCATTCAAGAAGAAACTAATTCGGCTGTGATGCACCTATAGAATCAGTGTAAAGAGGCAAACACATGCTTTATTATGCAATCACTTTGATTTCTCTACATTTTGTGTCTGTCACTGATTAACTGATAGCATTACCTCAAGCTATTTGCTGTGTGTCTTTATTTTTGGTGCCTACTGAAAGCAGTTACCTCTTTTCAGTTAATAGATCACCACTCAGATGCACAGAGCATAACATTTCCACAGGGGTTAAATCCGAGAAGAAACTACAGTACAGGGAGCTGGTGGAGGGGAAGAGAGGAGAAGAAGGGTGGGTCTGTTTCACAAGGTACAAGGCTGGTTACAGCTACATCGCTACTTCAGGCCATGGGCACATGTTATAGCTGTCACAGCTCTTCTCAGTCACATCAGTTCAAAGAGGCCTCTAGGGGCTCTACACCATGCTCAGGATAACCAAACACAGGCCTCTAACACCCCCCCAAAACGCCTCCCTAACCCCTGCACGTTTCTTTCTACGAGGGCTGAAGGGAACAGCACAGGAACTGCCTACATCTGCTTTACACCCACTGGGTAATTCCCTTACATCAAGGGAACCCTTGGCTAGGAATATGCACTCAGCCAGCACCCCAGGGTACTGTTTTCTGCAAGTGTTCCCTTCCCTGCCAATTCATTTTAAATCTGAGCTAACGTTCATAGAAATACTTTATGGCATTCTCCCAGCTCCACAAAGTCACAAGACGCTGAGCTTTTACAAAATACTTATTTTTTTTGCATTAGAAATCCTCAGGTTTAGGTTACCTAAAATTAGGAAAAGTTTAATAATATGGGAGTGTCTGTCAGCCTCACATTTTATAAAATTCAGTATTCTCACTTAAAAAATACAGCCCACACAAAATGAAAACTGGAAGTATCATAGCTATAGTCAGCTTCCCATTAATGACATTAATTATAGAAACTAAGTTGAACTTACCTAAAATTTTTATTTCAGAAAGTGACTTATTTGCAAAAATGAAATTACTTGGGTTTTAGCAATACTTAGCTTGTATAAAGTTTCTCATATGATAACTTGGTAGCTTTCAGATTTTGAAACACCATTTTCTTGCTGCCAATTTACAGAGAATCATTTTAATTTTGCAGATATGGATGTCTGGTGAATCGTGTCTATCAAGGCCAAATAAAACTACAGTGCTTTAACCCATCTTGATAGTCACGCTAATCAAAACAAAATAACCCTGGAATGATTGCTTCCATAAGAACAATATCTATGTTTACAAGGTTTACAAGCCAGAATAATTTGTTGCGAAAAGGAAAGACAGAACTTATTTACCAGTTAACAAAATACCAGCTTGAAAACCACACTATAAGCACTCACAATACTATTCCAATGATAAAGTCTTTCAAATTGCAGACCAAGATAAACGGACACAATCATCTATAAATCTGAGCTCAGATGATCAGCATCAGTGCCTTGGGCAACATGAGTCTATCAGCATTTTAAGAATGAAAACATGAAATAAGATGAAGGGAGTTGTTTGGCCTTTTTTTTTTTTTTGGCTTCACACCAAATTGTACAAATGAATTTTTCCTCCTTAAACTGTACTTTCAAACATATACATGCATGTTGAGCTTTATTGCCATTTCCAGATTCAGTCAATATTTCCCAAATTTAGACAGGAATATTTATTGCCCTTCCACTGACGGAAATTTGAAGGGTATTATCATAATTACTAAGCCTTGAGATTTGTTCAAAAAGTTATTGCATATGAGTTTCACCGCTCAAAATACATCTCTCCATTTTAAATTATCTTTTGTGTTGACACATCAATGACCTAAATACAAGAGTTTTTTATTTAATTTTAATTCAAAGCCCTCTAAACATCTGATGCCCTATTTGCAAGAGCCTAAGTATACGTATATATTGTGGTTACATTGCATTTTTTTTCTGCATCACATTTTTTACAGCCTGTTACTGTCATTTGGTGTTTGACTGTTATCATCATAAAAGATACAGGCTTTTCTACTTTGTTATTTGTAGCATTATCTCATGTTTTACAACATCTTTGCACAACATGCCTGCACATGAAATATAACTAGTGAAAAGTTCTCAGTGGTATTAATGCATAAAAAAGAATGTGGTTCCATCTCTACTGTCTTTACCCAGCCAAAAGCTGATGAACAGCCAATTTTCCTTTATCACATTAGCACAGCCATGAGGGAAACACATTTGTTCTAGTCAGCTACACTAAAGATACTATTACCAATCTAACATATACATGTTTTATATCAGCAGTATTCTCAGAGTATGAGGGAGCCAACAATATATTAACACTAGCATGACAGTTTATTTAAGAAAAGAAAATTGTCTCTGTAGAGGGACAGAAGTTAGAAATGTATGGCTAAAGCTCGGTGTCACTGGTCTAATAAAGGTAATAATTCTTAAGCTTTCTTTATAGCAGGTAACACTCCTGTGGCAGCTCTGTCATATCATTCAAATAAAAATGTTGCCTTTTACAAGTTTAAGAGTACCTTTATTTTCAGTCAGATATGAAGCATGTTTCCGCTTTCTTGTTTTCACTGTAAAACATTTGGAAGGGGAATTCAGAAATGGGCACACTCACCCCCATCAGCTTCTTGCAAACTTACTGTCTCAGACAGAGCTTTATGGGACACAATTCTGCCTCCCTCTGTGGCAAGCAGAGTGCTCTCCTCCATGCACCCCCTACTAAAATTAGGGGGTCTATTTATGACTTAAGAGCAACAGAATTGGGCTCTAAGTGACCAGGTATTTTTACTTGTTGAAAATAGGTGACTAACAACAATTTTAAATCTCCCTCCCCCCTCCCCCACCACCAATCTCTTTGTATTAAATAGGATTTAGAATAGTTGGGTTTAATATAGCACATCCCCAAGGTAGCCCTAAGCACTTTACAATGCTGAATTGGATATCAGTAGTGCAGTGACTGTGTAAGGCAAAGGCAGCAGTCATTATGCATTTGGCAGTAGCTCAATGTAATGATCCCCCTGCTGGTTATTAAAGGGGGTATGAATATCTGACATGGGAGGAAAATGTAGGAGGGAAACCATGTGTGGTATAAAAAATCCCAGAGGCTCTCCACTGTGGGAGGAGAAGAAGTCTCAAAGTTTGGTGTCAGTTTAGACAAAGCTAAATAAGAAGAAGTGCTGGCACCGAATCAGCTGTTTGATGTAGTTATTCAAGGTCTCCTGACCGTTAGCATTAAACTGCATACAATAGCACAGAACTAAAAGAGCATTTTCCCTCCTGACTAGGACAACAGAATTAGTCCCCTGTTGTCCTTATTAATAATGTTCAATAGGAATTTGCCCCAAGAGAGTAACAGGAGATGGGTAGGAAAAGTTGACTTTGCGGTTTCACAGAGCACAGAACCAGAATCCTGGGACACCAGCACTGTAATCCCAGCTCTGAAGCCACCTCGCACTGCAGAAGCCACCTCGCACATCCCCATCTGTCAGATACAGCAAATCGCCTCACAAGGAGGTGGCAAGGATTAGATACTAAGATACATTCACTCTGAATCTACATTAGCCTCTCCCAACATGGAACCTAATACCAATTCCAAGCAATGAAAAATACATTTGATGGTGAACTGAGGTGGTGAAAGATATCCATACTCTTTCCTCTAATAGCACTCTTGGTATGATCCAGAAGAGTTTCCAAAACAAGAGGTCCTGGGTCAAAGAGCAGAGAGGCACATTTCTTCAGTGCATCCCAAATTAAGCTCTTTTGGTTCCTCAGCACAAGCGAATTGTGCATCAGAGACAGTAATACCAAATCAAATCTCTTCCTACCAAGGAAAATTTCCCTGCCCTATGGGTCACAGTACTGCAGAATCACCAAATCATACAATGGGTAAGTCTGGAAGGGACCACAGTAGATCATCTGGCCCAATCTCCCTATTCAAGCAGGGTCATCCCAGAGCACATTGCACAGGATTGCCTCCATGTTATTGTTAATAAAACAAGACAGGTACAGAAAATGCATTACAACTTCCTTTTCTCACCTAAAGACCTGTGCTATTCAAATCCTACCCATGAAAACACAACAGTGAAATTTAACATGAATTTTGCCACTCTGTTCAGATCATGCAGAACTGTGACGTAAAAAAGTCAGTATTTTCATGTATTAAGTGCTAAGAGAACTGCTAATTTCCACTATATTGCAGTAATCTGTGTGACAAAAAAGAACCATCACAACCAAATACTCCATTTCAGAGTGGTTGCTCTGGCTGAGGGACTATGGCAAAAAGCAGAAGCTCTTGAATAAAGAATACCATGGGGCTTTTCTCTCTTTTTTCCCATAAGCCTTGTATTGTACTGGTATCTATAATGCATATTGGCATAACCAATGTATAAACAAAAAAATAGTATAACAGTTAAAAATAAAGAGTATAGTAAGTATTGCAAAAGTATGTAGTAGTACAATAAAAATTAACAATGTGGGGTTTTTTGAAAAAAAAAAGCCTAATATTCCTCATTATTAACACAGAGGCAGATTTTGATATCAAGTAAAAGACACGGTTATATTGATTCCACTTTTTTGAACTACAATGACCCTTTCAAAGCCAAAGCCAATGTGGGGGAGTTCTGAGACCACAATCTACAAAGCTTTGGCTTTCATGTAGTAACACACACATTTATTGCATTGCAATGTATGTGTGTGATATCTGGCACTTTTAAGCAACATACACTTTTTCTTCACACACATTAATCATCCTGTCATCAAAACGTCCTGTTACATATATATGTAAAGGCAATTGAGAATTTTAGTCTCTTCCATGTAGAATTGAATTGCACTATTTCAGCCAAAATAAATGAAGTTAACTGAACCTTTCTTCAGTGGACACAATGATCTTCTTTCATTATTAAGATCTTTTCCACTAAAAGTCAGTGCTAATATTAATACTACCCATACACCTTGAAGTAAATGATTTCTAATAAATAAGATAGGAAGGAGAGATGGAAAAGAGTCCTTTATGTTCCATTAAAAAAAAAATCCTTAAGAATCCCTAAATGTATCATAGCAGAGCTCAAGATCACTAACCACAGACCAAAGCTTCACTGCACTAAATGACACACAACCAACGTAGTTGTTGATAGTCTTGTCCCCAAATATTTCAATTTGTAATTAGTATACTCTTCAAAGACATCTGTTTTTCCATTAGTACAACATTTCCCTTTATGTTATCTTTCCTATTCCAGTATTTACTGGCATGGGAAAGATTTATTAAAATATTACAGATAAATTAAAGGGAATTATTTCAAGACAACATTAATTTCTTCCACTGGTTCAATTCTTTTTACTCTTATTCATCATAGCTTCTAGTAACTATAAAATACAGTTTAATCTTAAAGTTTCCTTTCATCATCTTTTTTTCTAATAACTAGATCACAGTGTCTGGCAAGACATTAATAAACCAGAAGGATTTCTTCCCAGATTTGCAGGACATAAATGAGGAGTTGCACAACAGAGAGAATTCTGGCACCAAAAACAAAAGAAAAAAGAACCTTTTGCAGTCATTTAAGCCAAGTGATAGTAACCCTGGCCTGCTTAGTTTTCCAGCCAACTTAGTGATGGCAAGAACTTGAACTGCAACTTCAGCTCTTACAGCTATTCAGACCATCACACAAAGTCTCAGATGGCAGGGGCAGGACTGATGGACACAGATAAAACTAGGACAAGGACCAAAATGCATCTTCCAATACTAGGGAACAAATGTCCAATGCATACAATGGGCATCATTTTCAAATCAGATGAAAAAAGCAGCAGTTCAGGGATCTATGACATACACCTGACAGTGAACAAGACTATTCCAAAAATCAGGTATCTACATATTAAAATTTTTTAAAGCACTAATTTTTAAGTTAAAAATGCACATTTAGCTAGCTGCAAATGCAAGTTAAATTTAAAAATTTAATACAAACTCAAACACAAGGCCTGTTTCTCAAATATGAGTGGGGAAAAAGCAAATTATCCTCCAATAAGAGAACAAAAAATAAACCGTAAGAAAACTCAAACAAGTCTGTTTTGATTTTTCCTTAAAATAAGCTCTATTTGCACAGCAACTAGTTTCTCCGAAATAGAAGTGATTATTATAAAGAAGGTGATACAACATACGAAAATTTTTAAGGTGTTTTATGAGAAGCAATTCGGTAGCTATACCTGTAAGGCATAAAAAAAGAGAAAAAAAGTTCCATTTATTTTCCAAATCAGCAAGCTAGCAAAAATGACCCCTCCCTTTACTTGTCTTAAAAACTAAAGTAACTCCAGAATCAATACAGTTACACAGGCTCTACAGAGATGTAAATTAAAGCAGAAGTTAGCATAAATTATTTGCTTAATCATTCAGAAATAACAAGGAATCAGAGATTATGAGAAATCAGGAGGAGTTGCAGCTCATCCAGCTCAAAAATTACTATACAACGCACCGTTACAATTGCTTACTGTCACTTAATTTGGTATGGTTCTTATAAAAATTGCCAGCTAAACATAGCTTGCTATCTGTTAAAATAACCAAGATTCAGAAAACCCTTTTTCCTTCCAAACGTACTGCAGATTTGTTGCATCAGGAACTTTCTCAATGAGTTCATTCTATAGAAACAGACAGTGTATTAACACATTTTCTCCCAAGGTGAGAAAACAGATTAAGGTTATGACCAAAATGACAGGCCTGTGGCTTCCTTGAATACTTTAATAGAGTCAACAAATCAACAGTGGTCACTGATGACAACAGAGGAAAAAAAGACAATAGATGGAAGGAGGGGAATTAGTGATGCTGCTATAATGGTCTAATCAGAAACTTGAGCATAAACTTCACATTCAACCTGTCTAAATATGCTCCTTTTGCCTCCTCATATAAAGATATACAGCATATTCTACCACTGGGCAACATGTGGGTTCACATTTTTCCTCTGCAAAAGCAGATGTGAAACAGAAGCCTAACAGTTAATAAAAGAAAGAGTAAAGGGGTTTTGCATATCAAAGAGATGAGACACACACAGGTATGTATTTCAGTATTTTCTTGCATAATTGCAAATCTTGCTGAAGCTGCAATTACAAAGGCTTCCACACAGCTTTAATATTTCATAAATGAATTTCTGCACAGAGGAAAGGTCAGTGATATGGACTAAGCAACAGAACTTGGGGGGACAAAACAGGATGAAACCACTAGCATGAATCCAAGCTTACTTTCAGCTGTAATTTAAGCAGAACTAGATACCAAAAACCACAAGGCTGCATTTTACATACTTTTTAAAATCTATGTGTCCCTAAATTGATGAATCAGAAATGGCAGACAACTTTCTGCCACAATTCAACACAATCCCTCACTGAGTTGCTGAATTTACACATCTTGATCATTCAATTTAAAGGCTCCTTCCCTACTCCCTATTACTGCCTTATTCTTATTGTGTATTATTCTACTAATTTTTATTTCTTCTTTTTAATCGACTACATTTACACTTACCTTTAAAAAAAAAAAACAACAGAAAAAAAAGCAAACAAAACAACAACAACAAAAAAACCCCAAACAACACAAAAAATGTAGTGAACACAGGTGGGAGCAGATTCTATGCCCCCAAGGAATATTTTTCTCAAACATTAATACAAACAGGGAACAAAATAGTTTACCCTGGGAAGGGGAGAGGAAGGCACTTATCTCTTCTCTCTGGTCACTGGTAACAGGGCCTGAGGAAATGGAAGAAGCTGTGTCAGAGAAGGTATAGGTTAGACATGGGGAAAATATTCTTCACCCAGAGGGTGGTTGGGCACTGGAACAGGCTCCCCAGGAAGTGGCCACAGCACCAGCCTGACAGAGTTCTAGAAGTGTTTGAAAAATGCTCTCAGGCACATGGTGTGACTCTAGGGGTGTCCTGTGTAGAGCCAGGAGTTGGACTTCGATGATTCATGTGCATCTCTTCTAATTCTGTGATACTATAATCCCAAAGCTCCCCTTCTGCTCCCAAGGCTCCATTCTGTCAGCCATCTTATGACTGCTTTAGGGAATAAAGAGGTTCCCACAGTTTAACCTCAGCAGATGAGTCAGGATTCCATGTCACACTCAACCACCTCCTACTCCACACATTACTCACTGGCACTAGTTCAGAGCCTGCTCCTACAGTCATATTGCTTATCTCTCCTTACAACACATCAAATGCAGCCTAACCCAAATTTAAAACCTTAGCTGAACGGATAATTCAAGAATAAGGTCTATTACAGTGATGACATTATTGTTACAAATGTTTGGGCAGATGTCTTACATACATCAAAGTCTCCTGTGGTCTTTTATTTATTTTGCCCCCTCTCAGAGACAAAACTAACAACCCTAAAAGGAAAAGAGTTCACTTTCAGTCTTTTGCAAGCTGCATTTTAATTTTTTTATCTGGAATTAAAACAGACAACACAAAGGAAACTTGGCAGATCTAAAGCTTGGCAAAAGATAATGAATGTATGTAGCAAACATATAAGAACAAGGATATGTCAGGAGGAATTTGTCTATGAACTTGTTCTAAAACAGACCAAAAAAGAAACTAATAACCATGTTAATAGGGACAGGGGGTTTGTGGGAGGGAGGGCTGTGTAAACTAAAGAGTAATATCGAAGAGGAGAAGCCAGCTCAGATAATTTATCCACATAACACTTGACAGACAAATGGCACCTTCCGTACCAGACAAAGAACTGCCTGACAAGTTTGCCAGTGAGGTTGGTACTGCTCCAGCTAGAACCCTGTCGCAATTTCAAACCTTCAGTGCCATTTTCACTTTGTTTGCCCAATATCTCATAGCAAATGCAAAAGCTACACACATAATAAAAGCTATTTTACCTGTTATTATTACATGATTGGTTCACACTTCTAAATTCCTCTGTTTCCATATTCAAATCCCATACTACCTTCGTGTGGCAAAAAATGACGTTTCTAAGCTGTAAAAACTCTCGTCTTCAAGCAAACTCAAACCCACTCCTCCGTAATTCAAGCCTTGAAACAACTTGGCTGCAAGCTTGAAGGAAAAGAGTAGGAGATGATAGAGGCAAGCTGCAGCCTTGGCTTCTATGGAGGTTTCAATGTGATGCTTTTCACACATCTTTGGTTCTCAGGACAAAGAATATTTCACAGGAAGAAAACAAAGAGGGCTTGGGGCTTTCCATTGCCACCATGAACATAAGTAACAGCATGGTCAGGGACTTTAATACGATGATTTTCACAAAGAAAGTGCTCAAGTTAGCATCCAGGGTTAAAGAAAATTCCTTCACTTCCAACTGTTCCATAATTTTCAGAAGGAAGAACCTGACGACATAGTTCTAGACTGAGATTAATTATCCAACTGTTGCCAAAACTATAGAGCCAACTCTGTCCCCTCACCAGAACGTGCCAGTCTACCCAAAATACGCAACTACAAATGTTTTAATTTAAGTATCTTATTTTTAGTTTATACATATCAAAATTCACAGATGCTGCAATCCTATGCTTCACTTAGAAAAGGAAGTAAAAAAAAAAATCTCCCTTTTAGATGCTCTTTAAGCTCTATAGGAAAATCGCATTTGCCCATTAGAAACCAAAACTGAAGTTGTAAGTAGAAACAGGGTGTGTACAAAGTATTTGGTTAAATCACTGATTTTTTTCTTCAAAATCAGGATGCTGCTTTAAGCTGACTAGGAGCTCACACAGGGAAATGGTTTGAAATAATGCAAAAGTTTAATTCTTCAATATGCCCTAAATGAAGTTTCAGTGTATTTAAGTTCACCATAAACAGTATCAACTAACTGATTCAGGAACTGAAACTATTAGAACTCAGACTATTTTAGAACCATTATGAGAAATGACAAGGAAACATGCCTTTCTTTATAAAATGTATAAGGGATGCTAACACACATCAGTATTTGATGACACTGTGCACAAGCTTGTTGCAGAATCCAGAGGATTTTAACTTTCCCTAACACAATAGGGTAAGAACACCTGAGCTGACTGAATTTCCCTGCAGGCCAGAAGACTGGTAGAATAGCAGAAAAACATTCCAAAAAGAATAATACATTTTCATCTTTGCTTATACCCTCTCCCTCTTTTTTTCTTATACTCTTGTTAGACTTTGACAGACACTTTTCCAAGAGTTCCTGATTTAAAAAAAAAAAAAAATCCTTGATTAGATAGCTTTTGTAATTAAAACTGCCTAAATGGGGAAAAAACACCATTTTTAAAAATACTGGAATTGACTCATCACAACATTCTGTCCAGAGATAACAAGTGGAGTGACTCGTACTTCAGCTGTGAATTTATTTAAATGTAGACATACACATGCAGTATTAGGAAGGCAAAAACAGGATATGAAATAAACATAAGGCATCAGCTCTAAGCTCACTGTCAAGAATATACCAAGGCTTCTAACCACAGAGTTCAGCTGAAGGTAACTATCTGTCAAATGTAATCTGTGCAAGTGAATATGCTTAAGCTGGTGCTATGAATCAACCAAAATTGCTTTGGTCTTATTGACATTCAATTGCAAGAAGTTGCAGCTCATCCAGTCCAATAGACATCTGACAACACCAAGAGTGCTTCAGTGACAGAAAGCTTTAAATATAGATGCAACTATCATCACAATACACATGGAACTAAACTTTATGATCCCTCATACCATCTTCAAAAACAGGTCATCAGCTGGATGCCATAAGACCACATGGTCATCCTCTCTGCCTGTTGCCAGTTTCTGCAGTTAACAAATCACTGCAATTTAAAAAAGAAAAAGAGAGAATACAGATTGACTGACAGAAAAAGACCACTCATTCTTCCATCAGTGTCCCATTAAATCTCTCTCCAAAATCCACTTCTGCCATTATAATCTTTTTTCACCTTTTAAAAATAAAATGCCAGATCAAAATTTGTTCAAACTGTTTGCATTAGTTAAGGGCCAGATATTCAGCTACTATAAACTGCCTTCAGCTTCAGCAAAGTCACACATCTGTTCTTTATACCTTGAAACAAGATGTCTGATAATGTATATGTGGGAGGTTGGACAATAAAGCAACTTGCATAGTGGTACTGCATTTCAGCAGTAAATATTCCCACACAGCATGGCACAGTGTCTTTTTCTAAGAATTTTCACATATTCTGTGTCTTTTTCTAAGAATTTTCACATATTCACACCGTCTACATGAGTTGCTACATACCCCCTTGCTTGCCCTCTCCAGCTCCAGCTCCTCCTTGCCATCCAGTGAATTGAAATCATCCCAGATTCACAAACAGATAAAGGAAGTTGGGGAAGAAGAACTATGTCTACTATATACAGCTTGCAACCATGTTTAAGGGGATGCACAATGCGGTTTTGGGGGGAAGAGGGGAGAAAGACTCATCCCATGTTATGAGCACTCTGAACAGTTTTGCCCACACTGAGAAATACAGTGTGAAAAAAACAAGAGACTTGAGGAAGAAACCTCATCAGGGGACCATAGTGACAGAACTATCTTAAAACAGAAGGGCTGGAGAGGATAAAGGAACAGTAGAAGAAATGGTAAAGAACAGCGAAGGGGAAGGAAAAAGCATAAGGTCGGGAGGGGCAAGTTGTCTCTTTGCCTTTCCTTCTTTTGCCTCAGGCCCATATCAGCCTTTCCTTTTCTTGACTTAACTGGGATGAATTTTAATTGCAGCCTCTCTACGTGTTTTATACACTATGTACTCTCTACTTGTGTGGAGTGGATTTCCCATTCATCACAGGATTGCAGGCAAAAGCCCCAGGAGCATTTTGCTTTCCTTCAAAGTTAGCTTTGCTAAAATCAATAACTTTAGGGCTGCTTCCTCCATCTAACCCATACCCCCACCTCACAACCATTTCAAATTTCCTGATTTTTGATCATTTGTTTTTGCTTTCTGTCTCCACATACAGATTTACATTTGCAGCCTTTCCATAACTGTGACAATATTCTACACTGTTTCATTAACAGTATAAAGGCTACAACCTTACAGCAACAGCAGAAACACACTCTCATTTGTAGTTTCAACACAGTCAATATCATAACTGATCTCTAACAATCTCTCTCCCCATTGTCTCCTCCTCAGTATCCCAGCATTCTTCAAATCAGAGTTCTGGTTTTCTTAAGGATCATTGTATGTCTTAAATACTTTTATTGTTGGGGCTTTTTTCTGACCACCAGCAAATCTAGCACAACTGCCAAGAATCACAACTACATTAAACTGTCTTAGCTTGCATGCGAACCACTGAACTTAGTTTAAAACGTAGTTAAAAAACAATAAGAAATGGAGGGGTTGAGGGCTGGAGTGTTTCCTACTGCAGATGGAGTGTCATCCCTCAGCAATATTGTTACATCTCTTCCAGCTTAATATTAACTCTCCCTTCACTGAAACTGTGTATCTTGGCATTTTAAATCCCCCTTCATTTTCCAGGTTGTCTCTCTTATTCCAATAATATCTTTCTTATCCTTGAAAACATGTCAGTCCCATTCACCAGTCTTATTACATATGCTCCTAGCATTTGTATGAAAGATATTTAGCTTTTCTCTTTGCCCTCCTTTACTTTTCTTTTCCACTATCTCCTACAGTGTTAATCCCTTCTCAGTGGGAAATGGTTTTGCTTCAATCCAAGTCTTTCTTTTCGTGCATAGATCCACTAGTTCAGCTTGAATTCCCTGAAGAACAACATACATGTTAAAAAAAAAAAGGGGGGGGAGGGGGAAGGGTGAAAGCTAAGGGGAAAGGAACATGGACCCCTGGAATGCTCCTGAAGCAATAAACTCTGTTCAAGAACGAGCCATTTAATAATATAAATTCCATCCCAAACAGCAAAATCAAAAACCAACTGGAATGCAGACCAATCCATAAGGCAGTTTACAAGTTTAAGAAAAACTAATAGCTGTTTCATGAACAAAGCCTTCAAGATGCAAAAATGCAACTAACAGCAAGCAGAAGGATCCAAAATAAGGCACATGTATGTCATTCATTTTTTGGATGGGGTAATTTTAGTACTGTGTTAAAAACTGAGTTATATAATCCATACTCAATTATCTGATAAACCAGGCTGAAGACAAAGAAAGATCAATGTGAAAAAGACAGCTTTTGAAATGGCCTGTATTTTTAAAAAATCGGTATTTTCAAAAGTAAACGCTGCTTTAAAATAAACACTTGAATCAGAGATTAGTGATCCTTTTGCCACGGAGTACTCCTTCCAAATTTAGACTGGCAATTTTCACCTATTCTTTTGTTGGCCAGTACTTCAAAAGTATTTCACTAGTATGAAGTAGCATTAAAATGGTTAACTATAGCTATACCACTTTCTACCCCAGTCAGCACTGTACCAATTAAAAATATTCTCTATTGCCATTGCCAGTGTCAGTAGAGCTGTATCAATCTATTACTGATGCCTCAGGACAGAACAAACATCTGGGCAGGGGAGTGGCAGAGGGAAGCCAAGAACTCAAAATTGCAAATACAGATTCTGCTAGAAACTAAAGTAATTAATAAATAAGCTTTGCTACAACCACTGTTTAAACCATTGAGCAAACTCTTTTCTTTTTATATGAAGAGCTTTAACAAATGACACCTGTGTTGCAAATGAGTCCCAAACAAAAAAACATGAGAGGATCCTAGTCATAAGATCTGAAAATACATGGAGAACAATTGCTTTCTTGCTGCATAAAGACTCTATTTTCCCCAAGTCACAGAGCAAATCAGATCCAACATGGGATGATCACTACAGTAACATGAAAGGAGACAAGTATTAAGGATTCAACAAGCTGCTTTTTAGTAGCTGAAACAGTTACATAGACTTGCCACAATTAATTGAAACAAAAGGTCAGAAAGTACATTTTAGATAATCTCATAACAACACACATTTTCTCTCTGCCCCCTCCATTTAAAATACAGCAAAACCACTGATTCAGAATTTTCACGAACTACTTGTAATCATGTAAATTAGGGATGAGATGTGGATGTCAAATGAAATGTCCCTTCTGAATAAAGTCTCTGTGCTTCACTAGTCAGAGAATAAGCAGATACCCACACAAATGAAGGGAGCTGTTACTAATATACAGTTATTAACCCTATTTAACACTATCAGCTGCATATTAAATTCTAGTTTTTAAAATTTATTATATCTGAAGATTTTTGCTCCATTTTGCACCACTCAGTACTGGGACTTCTAAGTCATTCCAAATTTAATGCAAGAATACATTGGTTCTACAACAGTTGAACGGCTCTGCTGGGACTGAAAGGTTGAAAATCCATTCCTCTGTCTTTTTTTGGGGATGATTTACATAAGCAGAAAGCAATTATTCTTGCCCTCTGAATGCCTTGCCACAAAAGTTCCATGTATCCAGTTAAGGGATTTTTTTAAATTAAGTCTCATCTTTTCTTTCAAGGCTTAGTTTCTTTTCATGGTCAAGGAGCCACAAAATTCTGCCTTTGATCCTTTTCATATTCCTCCCTACAACCTTACTTCAGGCATTTTCCTCCTCCTCCTCTGTGCCCTGCTTTCTTCCCTCCATCACAAAGTCCTTTACAAATGGTCATTCAACAACTCCTTTGTACTGTAACTCTCCAATACTCTCTTTGATGACAATTCACTGTAAGCTTCAATTTTCATTTTTTGATAATAACTGCTTTTCTCCAGTTACTAAGCATCTTACCAGCCAAGCTTGGCCACAGATGTCAACTGTGCTGTTAATTGAACACAGACCAAAATGGACTTTGGAGGACAGTGCTTTGGTAGCTTGCTGTTGGTAGTTTAATTTTGGAAAAAGCTAAATTAAATAGTTTATGCAGCAGCTCCCCCATCACATTTTGCTAGAGATGGGCCTGGAGAGAATAAGGGGAAGTTGCTTATAAAGTTCATAGGGGTGAGTACAGACCTCAAGTTACAGCACAGAAAAGCCAGGGAGATAACTGAACAGCACAGATGAGGGTTTCAACAAACACAATTTAAGTATAAAGGCCCTTCAAACATAATAAAAGCAACTCAGAAGTCCAGCAGAAGAGTGGCAATCCAACCTGTTATATGCATAATCACCTGGCGTACAGACAAGAGACACATACATAAGGCACAGGTAAGTAGTAACTTGAGGAAACAGAATATCTACTGTCAAGACTCCAGCAGGCCACCTAGAGAAGCTCAGAGAGATGACAGACGTTTTCTTTTGACCAGTCCTGGTTCCAAGAACCACAGAAGTCCCATGGGACACAGTCATCAAACTGGAAAGAGAAAGGAAAGTATCTCTGAGCTCTGAGGATAAATCTTCAAGGGTAGAAATTTCAGTGGAAAGAAACAGAAGATTGCAGTTCAGAAATGTCAGACTAGGAGCAATATTGATGGTTTATTCTATGCTGCCACTGAATACCATGTGATGATTTGCTTACAGGTGCAACGAGGATGAACCTCAAGAGATACACAGGCCATCTACAATCACAGTCAGTTGCAAGGATGTACCTAAACACCACTGGAAAGGAGAGAAGAGAGGTTCAAGAGGAAAATATTTTGGCTTTTATTCAGGAGATAGAAGATAAAAGACAGTGCTATTCTTTGAAATGCTGCCAATATCACAAAGGGTCAGACAAGCAAGTTGCATGACTCTGCACACAAACAGTGCTTGGAAAAAGAGATTTAGGTCAATTCCAAATTGAAATACCTTTCTGGAACAGATAGAATCAAAGGAGAGTCAGCTGCTCCTATACTCAAATAGAGAGAGTTTATTTGTATATCAAATTGGGAAATAAACAAACTGTTGAAGGAAAAAATCAAGTATCTAAACCAGAAATTTCCTAACTAAGCATGCATGTAGATCGTAAATTATGACAAAATATGCCTATCTTTGAAATCTAAAGCCTAAGATGGTTGAATCTGAATGTCATGACATAGGTCATACCACTGAGAAAGTGTTGCTATGCCTTAAAGAAAATTCAAATTTTGCTAAAGTAAATGAGCTATTAAAACATATTACAGAAGCTGGTATTTCAGCACCCCCTTTTTTTTTTAAATAAAAAGAGCACCTTCAGATTTAATGGAGAATCAGAAAGGTAGCAGAAAAAAAACTCTCCACCTATTTGCAGTTAACCCTGCACAGAGCAAAGAATGATGCAGAAATTAAAATTATAGACAAGATGCATGACCAGGTCTTGGACCATTTCTTCCGAGAACCCATCAAATCAAACTGTACTGGGTGCATTGGTTGGAAAAGCACATGGATTAATACTGTACACCAGAAAAGGCAATGTGACTTTTGTGGAAGGAAATAAAGATCCAATTCGAATTCTTTGAAGTAAAGATGCAAGTGGGTAGAGAAGAACTGACCAATACAATATACTGGCTTTCTAGAAATGTTTCAAACTTGGGAGAGACTAAATGGTCACTTTTCACACAGACAGTAGTTTATTACTAAGTAACTCCAACAATCTTTGCTATTCAACATTTTGAACAGGCTTGAAAACAGTGGTTAGTAAGGTGAAAAAAAGATGGAGTGAATCCATTCAGATAATAAAAGTCAAAGCTTACTTCAAAGCTACAAAGGATCTCAAACTTGTTAAGGAATAGGCAAACAGACTAAATGTGTTAACCACAAGGTAGTAGACAAGGTAAAAATATTCTTATCCATGTAAACACAATACTAAATTCTGAACAGTCACTACTCTAAGTGCTCTCGGAGTTACTTGGGAGAGGCCTTCACTAATGAGCAAAGAGGAAACATTCTTTATTGTGAGAGAAATGAAAAGTAAAACCACAAAACTTTATTGTTTAGAAATTCACAGTGCACAGTCTCTGGAATAATAAGTGGAGTTCTGACCCTTGCATACCCAAATAACCCCAAAAATTTCAGAAGAGATCAATGAAAATGAACAAACTGCTTCCATATAAGGAGAGACATCGTTTATAAACAATTATAATGTGATCAAGTTCTATAACCAAAACATCAAATAGCATGAGAATGATAAACAGATACTGACCAAAGAAATTGGCAAAAGGAAATTAAAAGAGAGCAGATTTAAAATAAAGACCACTTTCATACAGCCGTAATTCCATATGAGGAACATATTGCCACGAGTCCAATGCCAAAATCTAAATTATATATATGCCAACATGGAAATTATTAGAAAAATTATTACACTAGCAAACTAATAGCAGGTCTGTCTGTGGCTATTCAAGACAGTCTAGCTTATTGTCAGAAAATAAGCCAATGATATATCTATAAGAAAGTTCTTCCTATTAATCCACTCTTCTTTCATACTCCAAGACTATTTAGACAGACTATTAAACTAAAAGAGCAGTCCTTAAATGATGCTAAAATTACAGCATTATTGAGCTGAGGCACTGGAAGAAGATACATGGACAGGAGGAGTTCCTCCCCCTCTTCCATCCCAGAACTTTCTACTTTCTAGCCAAGCTGACAAGTTATTCAGTGCCAAGAAATATTCTTGGCTTCCATGAGAAAATGATGCATGTGAAGTCTTACCACAAGATTCTCCCTCTGGACTGCCACCAGCACACATGGATTTTGCACTACGTAATTTACGTCAGCCTTCATTTGCTGCACGCACAGATGTTAACACAAGATGTGAGAGTTCACACATAAATAATGGAGGTTGCACAAAAGACAACCTGAAAGTTTCATCTTCCATTTCTTGAGCAGACTTTTGACTTAAGTCTCTTGTAAAGCTACAAAAACCTGAACCAACCGTAGTAATTACTTTAGAAACAAACAAATAAAATAAACAAACAAACCAAACAATAAACCAGGAAGAGCAAAAGTTGCTCCATTTGGCTGTACTCATGAAGTTTTTAGACTCATCAAAAAAAGTTTCAAGTATCTTGTGAAAACATTTACTTAGCAACTGGCACGGCATAAGGAGGGAAGGACAATTATTCAATATTTGTGATCCATCTTTACCAGCAAAGACGCTGAAATCAATTGCCAGTTTTCTGCTCACACTCTGTATGTGCCAAGAACTACCTGCTGTGGAGGACCTTCTGCCCACATTGCAAATGGTATGCTCTAAATAGTGATACTCCACTGTACAACTTCAAGTTTGGTCTCCCCAGATCAACGAGGAATCAAATTCAAGCATATCTTCAGTAACACGAGACTCCAAAGAGACAGGAGACAAACCTGTATCCACCAGAACCCTTCCTGTACACAAAAGGGATAATGCAGATGTACCCTGTGAGTGTCATCTTAATGTTTTATACCAACACCTATAACAAGCACATGGAGACACTTCCAAACTCTCAAAGTTTCTCCCTACACAATTCAAGGCCACACAAAAGTACAAGTGAGAGAGAAGTCATACAGCTGCAGAATTGTACCTTAAGCTACACCAAGCCATACATATCTGGGAAACCACTTCAAGGTATAAACAAGTATTTAAGAGATTAGTTCAGAAGCCAGGACTACCTAGTTAAAACAGTATTTATTTTGCTTATGTATCTCCCATTAGGACTCCATATTTCTAGCAGTTTGAAAATAGTTGATTCTAATAACAAGCTTAATTCACATGTTGTTAACACACAGCTCTTTCAAGTCTTCTGACTCCAGCTATGTAAGTTTTGCTATTATTCTTAATATTGAATTTTAACACATGAAGAATATCTTCCAAAACATTCTCCTCTAAGAAGTAGGCAAGATACTTTCATATAGTATGTCATACTTTTCAGATTAATATACCATCACAATATTAAACTAGAATTATTTTTTTAAATGTATGCTTAATATATTTTATGTACTTTAACTATATAAGTCAGAAGCAGAAGTATTACATACTACCATGGCCACTAAAATTTGATTCTCAACTATTACTCGTCCTTAAAAAAGAAAAGTTATAGTATACTTAGTATACTTAGAAAGACTCAAAGTTATTTCCTAATTAAAAAACAACCACACCTCCCCTTTATACAGTAGCATAGACCATCATTTAACTCTACTCAATTTTATCTAAAGAAATTAAATTTAAAAAGCAAAAGTGCAACCACACTCCAAAAACCCTAAGAACTGCAAGACATTTAAAGATTTGAGATTAGGGAGGAAAAAAAAGGCAAATCATTCTTAACATAGTGTTTTCATTAATAAAAATACAATTTAATTGGCTGCAACTTATTTTTGTATAAAAAAACCAAACCGCTTGCAAAACAAATTGAAAATTGGTGGGTTTCAAATCTTGTTTGAAACTCTCCAGACAGATCAAGCATAGCTTCTGCAAAGCATTCAACACTACCTCCTCTCAGCACTGGCCATGCAAAGGCTTAATTCCATTCCTACCATATATAACAGAGTCTGGGCAGACTTCAGTGAGATTTGCCATTGCAATTGCAAAAAACATTTGCAATTTCCAGAAGCGGAATCAAGATGGCATTGACAAAATCTGTATTTTTGGCATTCTCTGAAATTAAAATCTTATCCCAGGTGAAGTTCCTTGTCTTGTGTTCCCAGGCAGCCGTTAGACTGCAAATTTAAAGCTGCAAATATATTCAAACTCATATTCAGGCAAAAAAAAAGAAGTCGTTTAAGAGACAGTGTGAGTAGATAGAAGCATCTAGGAAATATCCCATTTTCTCAAGAAGCTGAAGTTTCAACAACAGAGCTTTCAAATCAACACAAACAGTCAGCATCCTAATACCCTCAGGGGAAGGAGAAAAAAAAAAAGAAAAGAAAAAGGTTGTACTAATATCAAAGAACCTGGAGGCTGCAAGTCCAGCAGCAGCACCTGAATGGCCTGCAACTGTGGCAGAATAGATGATGAAGCAGCTGCCAAGAGAAAGATACTCATTGTGCCTATGAACAGTTCCCTAAACAGACACTCAAATACATGACAGAGTGTAACACACGCTTTATTTCCACTGTCTGGTGGGAGCACAGCACCCAGCACATGGACAGACTGCACCCTCCTAAATATATTCAACACACAATTGCAATGAATACACAAGAAATTCCCATATGTAGAATTGATGAAAACTCTCCACTCCCTTCTTAGGACTGACAAACTACTCCTACTAGGTAGTAAGTGATGACTTCAAACAGCAGATCAAAGTGGTTTGTTCAATTAAAACGCTTTCTTGCTTTCTCATGTCCTTAATAAATGTAGGGATTATACAGTTTAAAACACCTTGTATTTAGTAATACATATACAGAATGTGCATAGAATAAATGTTTGCTTCCCTGCTTTTAAGTCTCAGGTTCTTTGCTTTTAAAATAAATTTTAAAGTATTCAAAAACTTGTGCAGAAAATAAAAGGATTTCACAAATTGGAAAGGACAAGTTTTCTCTTGATAGTCAAACAGTTATGATGTAAAGCGGTCTCATTAAATCATAAGTACTTTAACCTTTTCTTGAAAGAACTGGAAGATTTAAAGATTTATAAAGAAATTTTGCCTAAACTAGGAAATGACTCATATTTGACATGTATTGAAATGATAATGCTGATTTCAATAGGCACTCTAAGAGCATTTTCCTCCCAGGAGAGTAATTCAGTCACGGTTACCTCTATGCATTTAGATTTTAAACTTACTTTCTAAAGCTTTTAATGTGCTATAGTCTGCCAAAACATGGCAGAGTTACACAGATATGATCAGGCAAAATAAAGGCTAGTAAAAAGACTATTTTTATAATTGCAGACACTAAATATGAAACAAAAACATCAATCTGACATGTTCTCAAAGAATCTCCTGTTTCAGCAGCCTCATCTGTATCTGCAAATTCATGTTTAAATTCCACTCTTCTTAATTGGTTAAATAAATTCTGAAGTATCAAAGGGAAAGTGAAAGACTCTTAACAGTGAAACTGAAAAAGAAAATACACAATGGTGGTGCTGTTACCAAATGACATAAATCTGATATTGCTTTCACTTTGCAGAGATAATATGGTACACAAATGGCCTTAATTATGCATTTCTATGCTCAATTTTTTTATTTCTTTAAAAGTTGGCACTTTCAAACACCAATTTTTCTGAGGCTTCACTTCAGCGCAGATGAGATTCTTTTAAGTTAAGGCTGTATTACTCCAGTGTATACCTTCACAGTTTTTGCTAATATGTACCTAAAAATATACAGTGAAAAATATTATTAAATCAAGATCAAACACAGAGAAGGACCCTAAAATTTTCAGAAGCCTGAAAGACCTGATACTCACCAACTGGAATTAACTAGAATAGTAAAAATCTTTGTGAAGGATTTCAAGTTCACTACTTTGCATTTTGTAATACCAATTTTATTTCACACCAGTTCCCCTAGTATTTTGGGTCATGTCATTCTTGCTGTGTGACATCTTACTGTTCCTCTTTCTGACCATGTCTGTTACCAGCTAGTATTATTAGTACACTCCTAATATTTCTGCCAAGATCATTAACAAAAATATAACACAAGGCTGGTCCAAAGACTAATTCTCAAACAACTCCATTGGTTTTTGTCTCCCCGCTCCCCAGGATTATAAGCAAGTTCATCTGAGCAGTATCTATTGCCAGCCCTTCCCCATGAGCATTCCCTTTGACCCTACAACTTCTCATAGGTTGTCACATCAATGCTAAACTGAACTCCAGATAGAGGAAATCTGACACATTTACTTTGCCTGAAAATCAGCTTTCTCATCAAAAAAAAAGCTGAGAGGTTAGACAGTGATGAGCTATCTATAGTAAATCCATGCTGCATTTTATCCCCTTTTTCATTTAGCTCCACATCTTTATCTATTTCTTCAAAGATCTTTTCTAAATCCTCATACACCACTGTGTCAAGACAAATAGGTCTGCATTGCCAAGATCCTTTTTCCTTCCTCTTGATACAGGCTTTGGCTGGGGTGGAGCAAAACTTTTTCAGAACAACCTATACGGTGCAGTGTTTCAAATTTGTGGCTAAAACGGCATTGATAACATGCTAATATTTTGGTTACTGCTGAAGAGAGCTTGCCCAGTGCCAAGTCTTTCTCTTTTGAGAGAACTCCCCATCCCAACTCAGCCGTAATCCAGGGTTGGGCCAAGAAATTGGGAAGGGAGACAGCTGGGACAAAGGGATATTCCTTACTGTATAGCCTCATTGTCAGCAATAAAAACAAGGGCAGAAGAAGGAATTTGAGGAGATAGGGGTTTTACTTCCAAGGTGCTGTGCTGCTAAGAAATTGGCTGGGCAGTGGTCTGCTTGTGGAAGGTGGTGATTGATTGCCTTTACATTATTTGTTCTCCTCCCAGATCCCTTTCCTCCATGAGTTTTTCTCACTTTTGCTATTGCTGTTGTCCCCTCTTTTCCACTGGCAGGGGTGAGGGGGGTCCAGGTGCTTGGCTGCTGGCTGGCATCAATGCATGACACTTTTCCTAAATATAAGCATTATAGCTCCACCTCTGACTTGTAGCTTTGCATAGAGTATCTCCTTGACAAAGGATTTTATGTGCCAATTCTTTCAGAATTTTTGGACAAAGACCATCTAATTGCAGCAGCATGTACACAATAAGCTTGCAAATCCATGTTTCTACCTCTTTATGACCACTTTTGTTTCCATATGTTAATTTCTGTTACACTGGTTGGTTTTGCTTTGCAACTCTTGAAAACAGAAGCAAGGTATTTGTTTATTCTGGGGACCTTACTCAAATCATCCTTAATCTGAAGCACACTTTCACTCTAGTCAGGTCTTGCCTTCTTACACACACACACACAAAAAGAACTTTTTATTATTTGACAGTCTAATTCAGATCAACAACTTTATAGTTTTACTTCTATCTCTAGAGAGCATTCTCTGTGAATTTGCTTCCCCATTCCCAAGTGCTCACACACTCTGCCATCTCTAAGTGCAGAGGTGCTTATTCACTCTTTTAAGTCTGGGCAGTACATATCCCTTTTTTTTCCTTTAAGGGCAGAAATTTCTCTTAATTCTATTATATTAATTTTTAATAACCTCCAGCCATTTCTTTCCATTCAATCTCCGGACTCCAAAGTTTACCTTGTTTTATTAAAATAGTTCCATTTGTTTGTTCTCTTTGAAACCCAAAAGTGTACTTAGAGAACCAAAGAACTGTTTATTCTTCTATTTCATCTGACTCTAGTTATGAGTGCTCAACATTATTCTTGAGATCTACATCTCTGAGAACGCCCGCATCACTTAACGAAGCTGGTATACCTGGACTTTCTGCTTCAGCAACTACTCAATGGAGAAACCTTTCAGGCAGAACATAGAGGAATGTTTGGGCCCTGCTCTTGTTAGAAGAACTTAAATTTCCCAGCTATAAACTGGAAAATAAGTCTCTGACATGACACCGTTCTGAGTAGTAGTTCACTCTAACAAATTACACATCTAAATACAAACCCAAGGGTTTAAATTCCTAGATTACCTCAGTAGAATTAATTTACTAAACTTCTCTTTCCCTAGAATTATTTTATTCCAAAGAAATTATTTTCAGTCTGTGCTATCTTTCTTCTTTCCTTCTCTCTTATCATTTAATTACTATTTGGTGCTATTCCACCGTTTAGCTTTCATTTTTATCATTCCTGAATAGGCATATGCTCTTACACCTGAATTCCAAATATATCTGCCATCCCACCATATTTTCTCTCTCTCTAAATTCAGTTTCACATCTGGACCAAACACTTCACACTGCTCTGTCATGGTGTCTGTTGCCTAGAATCTATGTACAACTATTTCAGTTTTTCTCAACGACCACAGGAACTCCCATTTACAGGCCCTCAGCTCCTACTGACTGCTTGACTTTGGAGGTCTTTGGCCTGAATCAGTCTTTTAAATATCATCATCAAATATTACTATTGTCTGAAGACACAGACACTTCCAGATGCATGTTACTTTGGGATATTTTTGTATGGTCTCTCTCATTCTCATCTTCCATTTATTCCTCCATTTCTAGAAGAAAAAAAAATGCTTTTGAACACCTTCTAAAAAACAAAAACAAACCCCCAAACATTTGCCCAGAGTTTCATAGCCAGGCCTAGGGCTAAATGGATCACGCTGCAGGATTCCACTTTAATGGCAAGTTGAATCCTACAACACCACAAAGCACAGGAAGGTTCTACCCTGAGCTCAGAAACTCAGAAAAGGTATTAAGCCTGCAGTTCCCTTAAGGGTCTAGAAGCTGTACTTCTTTATTCCTGCTATGAATTGAACGACTTTCCGCAGAGAAACAAAGGACCAAATTCCACAGGGTGCTTCACGTTCTTTTGTCAGGCAATTGAAGATAAGTGTGTGTATTTAACCAGTCCTTTCACTTTCGCTTGGCTATACCAGGCTTAGGCAGTTTCTGAGCCCGCTACAAAACGGCTGAGAAAGCAGCGGTAATATAGCACCCTTGGAGTGTTTGAAGGGTAAAGTTCATTAGTTCTACCTTAAGGTCACTCTTTTAATCCAACAGCCAAAATCTTATTCACACTACCATGCTGTTATCCTGGAAAAAAAGAAAACTGCAAAAAAATCAAGACGTCGGCTTAGATACTTCTTAAAAGTGACAAGATCAGCAGTAAAAACCCAAATCACAGTCAATACCTTTTAGCAACTTTCAAGAAAGCAGCAAAAGTATTCTTGATTGTGCTGTAGACCAAATGAAATTTAATAGAATGGCTAAAGGAAATGAAGGAAGGAGAAGATAAACATTTCAATACCTGATTATTGTGTTTTATAATTATTAGTTGAACTTGGCTTACAAATAGAATTTACTAGGGTGCCTGATGGGAATTACAAGACATGCAAATAACTGAATTTTAATTTCTTCCATGTTTGTTTACTGATTTTTGTACATAGAGTTTAAATTTTAACAAACTCAATTTTGCTTTATCCTCAATGGATATTTGTACACTTATTAAAAAGTTATGTCAACAGAAGACTTTTAGAACAAAAAGATTGTGCTCCAACAATTCTGAATCACATTTTTTAAATAAGAGGTAATAGCTCTGTAACTTACTAGCTTGACTGATCCTGCATAAACTCCCATGTTTACTTACATGCAGTGTAAGTAATTTTTAAAATTAAATGGGACACACCTCTGTAAGGTAAGTACATTAGCATGTATAGATGAGAACAACATTCTCTTCTATAGGAAATAATCTGAGATCCGAGACTAATTGGAAATGTTAGATACAAATATCTAAGATATTAGTAGCTTTTCTTCTCCTCACATACTCATGTTTCTAAAGGTGAGAATTTTCAGTCTTGTCCAGTCTACTTGTTCAGATGAATAGGCACAGAATTTATTTCCAGTGCTATATTAGCAACAGTCTCAAAATGAGCTCCCAAATTAAGATCCTTACCTACAAGACTCAAGAGTTATTATTTACATCCCCCAATTTATTATTTTACATTTATACAGTTATACCATTTTCATACAAATGTTGTATTTCAACAAATATTAAATGGTTTTTATTTTACTCACCTGCACACTAAGATGAATCCATTTCTTCACAAGAATTCTCCCCAGTGTCATTACTTTTATTGGTGGCTGCAAACCATTTACTGTGCGATAATAAAACATGGTCTCTTTCTCAGAGATTGTGAGTTTGAACACAGTCTGCCCATCAATAGCCTTTTCTATCACACACCTTTGGAAATAACCAAGAAAAACAACATAAGGTCAGAGGCACACACATATACACATTCTTGCCAAGGTGCTATCCTGCAAAGTGATGCTAACCAGAATGTATTAAAATAAACATTAAAAATACAGCTCTTGAGAAGATGCTCAGTGACAGTGAAAGTCACAGGATGTACTAAGAGTAAAAGAACTTCAGCAAAGATATTTTCTGTCTTGATCTGTGCAGCTTTTGGGTTGTTTGGGGGGTTTGCTGGGGTTTTGGCTGCTTAGTTTTTTTGTGTTTTGCTTTTTTCATTGAGTGTTTGCAACTCCAGTTCATTTGGGAGTGGAAGAAGGGTCCACTTGACCTCCTCTCTTCAAGGTTCCATGACAGAAACCACGGTGACTGTGCAGGTCTCTGTCGCACTTTTCGTACAAAGCTGCACAACTCATTACATCCGGTAGAGGCACTTTAATTTTCCTTAGTCTAACAAGGCAGATGTAACATAACCACAAAAAGCAGCACAAATGACATGCTTTGGTAGTAAGTCTCCTGTCTTTCCACCCAATCTGTTCAGGTAAGGTAGTACTAAACACCAGTTTATCCTACACTCTCCCTTCAGCACAGCCTTCCTTTAAGCTAAGAAATTAGAGCAAGGCAAGAAGGATATCCAAACACTTGTTAGGATTTTTTTTCTCCCGCAAAGAGTTCACATCAATAGCAAATGCAACAATGACGTAAGGTACAAAGAATACCATCCACAGCAACTCATTCTGCATTTCTGGCTGCTGAAATGTTTTCGACAATCCAACCACCGCGATGTCAAGGGTCCTGAGCAAGCATAGGTTCCATGTGCTTGTGAAACCACCATGTATTTTATTAAGGTAATCATCAGTACAAGAAAAATTATAAAGTTCTATCCTTCCCATTTCCCAGCTGCTTGAGAAATACAGTCCTCAATTTACTGACCCATGAAAAGTCAAATATTTTAAGGGTTACACCTGACTAAATTAGAGCACTAAGTCACAAGAGAGAAGCATATAAAATTTGTATGAGATTAGGATTTACTTATACATATTTCAGGGGTAAAAAAAATAAAAATAAAAAAACCTGGTAAGTGTCTTCACCTACTACACATTTATAAAAGGAAAGTATCAAAAAGACTGTTCTTTGATATTCACATTATTCACTAATGTACCTTTAAATCCAAGAGAAAAATTAATTCATCTTAACTGTTACTATTTTAGCCTGCTGGAATGTTGTCAATGAAACATTTTGCAAAATGCAAGCTTCTGTTTTCCCAACCTTACTAAAACCACGTTTCTTAATAAATTGTCCACTGGTCTTTTCAATATTTTGTTTGCTTGTAAACATGCTAGTTTTATTAGATAATAAATGTGAAGGAAGGCTCAGCTAAGTAGCAAAATATTTAGGAACTGGATTTACCCAGTTCCTGGATAAACAATAATTGGATAATCCAGTTTTTTGTTTATTTTAGTTATCTAAAACAAACATCCCCACATTGTTTTTATCCCCAAAGGTGTCATGACTTTAAGAAGGGAAGTGACCTTGATGTACGTCACTTTGAAAACTGGAAAGAACAAACGTGAATTGTGACTTACTAGTAAAAGAGGAAAATCAAGAGGGGGGAAAATAAAAGAAGGAAGGAAAAAGAAAAAAAAGTAAAAACCCAAACTAGTTCTAACATAGCTGAAATAGGAAGAAGCATTACTTCTGACTCTGAGCACAATTTTCCATTCCAGCCATGAATACAGAGAGAAGCCACTGTTCTTTGTGAAGGTTTCAAGTGCTGGTAACCTGCAGCCCCACAGAGCCAATCCCTGACGACATATACCTCAACGGTGGGGTTGGGGGGAAAAAAGCAAGCAGCACAAATCTGCTCAGTCAGCTTTCAAAGAGAAAAATATTCTAGAGAATCTAACGTGGCTGCACTGGTGTTCCCCACACATTAACTGGAGCAAATGGGAACATCTGCACTGGTTCAAAAGCAACCGGTGGTATCTGAAGGCAAATACCCCTTTCAGGTTAATTCCTAATGTAAAACATCTGAATGGATATAAAGTCATACCATATGATTTTCATTCCTTAGATAAGTAAAGTTTAAAAATTTATGTGCTACCCACTTCACCATCAGGCCATTTCTGCTGATCCTTTTATGTGAAAAAGGCCTCAACTCACTTCTTGCCCACCACCAATATCTTCTGGTCATCTGACTTCCAGTTACTCCAGTTCACACAACACTGGTATGAGCTGCCTGTAATCATTACTCATATATGCTAAGCTTCTACTCATATTCTTATCCTATTCCATTGTGAAGGGTTACCATCAGACAGTTTCCTACATTGTGCTAAGGCTTACACACAGGCTACACACAACCTTACTGAAGGCAATTATGGTAACTGATGAGTACATGCAGTGAGAGAGGAAGCATGAGGCAAGAATGAAATTCAGGGGCAAGGCCTCTGCACACTTAGTGCCTAAAGGGAGAGTAAATTTAAACACTGGAGTACAAATGTCAGTGATTTCTGACTCTTCTCTTATTTCTTTTCAATATTTCCAATATGTAGTGACTTAAAAGCATGCCTACAAATATCTCTATTATACATGTTAGAAGAACATTAGGTCTTCAAATAAATCTATAAACGTGACCTGACTTTCCTCTTTCATTGTATCAAAGGGTACTCTCTCTCAGATTCGCAAAAGAAAACTTGGTTTGTGAAACGGATGAAAAAAATTCTTGGTGTCTCTGCTTATCCATGTATATTTTGTCACAATCTTAAAAGGGCCTTCAGACTTTGGATCCTCACATCACTCTCTCTCATTTCAGCTAGGACAGTAACTTCTAACAGAAAAATCCTGCTATTCCCTTACATGGGTACATGCCTAACAGAAATGTCACAGGATGTAATGGGATGCTATACAGCAACACTCCTAGCTTCCTTCCTAAGCACACTCTCACAGGCAGACCATATAAAATTCAGCACGAAAACACATTAGTATGGCATGTCCAAAACACAAGGGTCTGCTGTACTTCATGTAAGAGCACTTTGCCAGTAAAAAAAATACCTTGTTAAACTTTTCAATCATTCTACTGGTAAAATGAGCAGCTCTTTCTGGGTGATCTTCCTAGTGCTTTGGTGGCAACACAAAGACTTTGTTAGAATGCATCCCACATCACCCAGATGTGAGGTTCCTCTGCTGTGATAATGGGGTTTAAAAGGTCTAACAAATTACATGTAACGGGGACAATTCCCCATCAGGGACTGCAAAATGTAGGACATGCAGTAAGTCAAACTCCATCTGCCAACCTGAAGGACTCACTAAACCAATACAATAAAAGGGAAAGTATCTTAGTTTGCTGGTAAATTATTTCTCCTTTGTAAGATGCCTTCTGACTCAAGCTTCAGTGGCTATTTGTGTGCAACAACTGTTCCACCACAGTTGGAGCACAGTATTCCCTTCATGAAAAAACACAGTTCTTTCTGTGAACAGTAGGAAAAAAAAGCATCTGGACAACTGCACATTATCCTGACCACTGGAATAACTTATGTCCATCTTCAGTTTTCAGGATCGGGCTTTACCATTGTCATTTCTACACATTGAGTAGCAGCATTCTCACAAAGCAGAAGAATGAAGTGATCTATTACAAAAATTGAATAAAAACATTTAAATTTTAAAGTGATCTATAAAACCCGCTGAACAGGAATATGTACATTGTGTAGTTATTAACACAGTAGCAATTGGAAGCTAATCTTTTACACTAGTCCATGGCTTATCAGTCATCGGTAGAGTCTGGTTTCTTCACAGCATTTAATCATTTGAAACTAAGGACATAACATTTCATTGTTTTAGGCTCCATGCATCAAAGCCCATCCCATTGACAAAAGAGTTTCATAGACCTCACTCAATACATTGTAGCAACAGCTTGGTTGGAAATTGGCAGGATGTTTTTGCTTCAAGTTAGGCATGTGCTCTGCTGAATGAGACTGATATACCCACATGTGTGTGGACATGAACTCATGGCATGGGACAACACCCGGAATGGACTCTCTGACATTCAGGATTTAACCATTATATAGAAAATGTTGTCCATAAAAAAGAAACCATAGGCCAAAACTCCAGAGATGCCTTTTCACATACCACCAGCTGAACTGATTTAACTCAAATCAAATGAAATCCCTTTTGCTCTGCAGACCTCATTTATTTCCTTTCCACAACCACAAATTCTACAGTTAGGTCAACTTTTTTTAAAGTTAATTATCACATAAAACAGACTATAATTTTACACTACAGTTTTAGGTATTTCTATTGTTTCTGATTATTTTGATAGCCCTACCTAGACAGGTTACTATCCCACAGCAGCATGCAAAATAAGTATCGAGAATGCCTAAACAAAGTAGTTCATGAGCTTCATTCTAAGAATAAGTTATGAACACAAGTACAAACACATTTGTGACATATACTTGGAAGGAACAAACTATACTCTTTTTGTGCTTTATTTTAGAGATCTGCGCAATGAAGGTAAGAAAGAGTAGGAGGCTCTGGATTTTGTGATAGATGACAGGAACTTTTTTTGCAGGATCTGGGATGTGTTTTTCAAAAAGCAGGTTTTTCATTATAGTAAGGCCCAGTCAAGCTGAAAGGTCATTTATAACAGGAGTATTTCCTAAAAACACAACATGTAGGTAAATAGGAGAGGGAGCGTGCTTAGCTACCTCTGTTTTGTGAGCCTAGTGAAATTTCACTAGCAGTTTGAATACCGGAATCATTTGTTAAAGCAGCAACAGAGTCTGTTGGTCAGGCAACATTCCCCAGATCTTTCAGGAACACTGAGACCTCTCTTCTATGGTTCTGAAATATTCATTTTGGTGGCTTTCCTTGTTTGTTTTTAAGGCAAACTTCTGTTGGAGGATTCCTAATATTGTAGGCATTTTTTTCCATCATGAAAGCAGCAACAGCACAACCCTCTGACAACATCATTTTCTAGCAGCTTTTAGAAGGAATGTGAATTAGAAATACAAGGTTCCATTTTTGAGAATAGACATGCATGTTATGTATGAACAGTTCCTACTGAAAGCAACTGGATTATCACCTGAGTCAATGTCATTGAAACTGAAGCCACTTGTCTTGACATCTGCGAAGACCCCAACCTAAATACGGCTTTAAAAACGTCACAGTTTCTCACTGCACCTTTTAAAATTTTAAATAGCTTGCTAATAATGACCGTGACTACAACCATCAATTTTTTTAAGAGCACCAGGAAAGTAAACACCTTCAATACTACTTACATTACACCTTCTTGCTCAGGTTTCAACCATACAGTTAACGTAAAAGAAGCCGCAAGCCTTGGAGAACGGGGAGTAGAGAAGCAATCCTTGTGGTTATGAAAAATAAAACTGGAAGAGTTGCTGGAGGACCCTGGATGCAAGTCCCTTTTGTCCTCTGTGATACAGGTACCAAGGCCTTCTGAAAGAAGCGGTTTGTAGGACGAAGGCGATGACCTATATGGACATTCCTGAACACAAAACCTCTGGGTGCAGGATATAATACTTTCAACAGCTACTGAGCTATGACAAAAAGTACTTCGGTCTGGCAGCCCACAAGTGGCTTGAGTTGGCACAATTGACACGTTCTTGAAAGCTCCCACATTTTCAAGCCTAGGGAAATGTCCCTGAGAGCTGACCAACACAAAGGAGTCATAATAAGTTAAGATGAATGTTTCAATAGCATGAAACAAGAAACGACATCTCAAGGAAAGAGCCCAGCAATTCATGTTTACAAAAAAGCTCCTCCTGATTAAAGCAAACGTAAATAAATAATGATGTCCATGTCGGTAGCAATGTCCTCAGGTGCTGTGCTTTAAGAGTTTATGTAGCGTTTCATCCTCAAAACGCTCATGCAAGGACTCAAGTTGCAAGGGACATCTACATCTTCTGGCCAGTGGAACACACGTGGGTGACAGCCGGCATCTGCAAACCACAGAGAACAGACAGAGTCCGTAGGAGGAACGTGCCCTTTTGCGCCAACAAAGCTGATGCCCGGCTAGGGATTTTAAAGGTTTGAATTCTTCTTCCAAATTCCAGCTAGCAGGCCCACCCTTGCTGCCTATGGACAAGACATCTCTCTGAGCAAGGGCATGGGATTAGGCTGACTCGAGGACGCGCAGGCTCATGGCCGAGTGGAGTTTATCCCGGATCTGTCGCGTCACCTGGCTTTGAGCGTCACGGTAAGGAATACAGGACACGGCAGCAAACCGGGGCATGCAACTTTGGCCTCCGAAAGTCTCTCCTGAGGGTTTCAGGCGAGTTGGTTGGACCTCACGCCTACAGCCCCCCGGCGCTTACCTCAGCCTCGCACCGCTCCCCTGGGAGCTGCTGCGCGCCATCCCCACCGCGCTATTCCCGGGCACGCCGAGGGACACCCCCGTTCGCCGGGGAGCCAGCGAGCGGGAGCGGTGGCCGGAGCCCCCAGCCGTGTTCCTACCGTCCCCTCGTGCCTTACCCCGCCGCCCACCTCACGCCGGCTGCTCCTCTCAGCGCTCGGCAAAGCTGATTAAAACCACGTTCCCCATCTGTCCCGTGTGGAGCTTTTTCTAACAGCGAGCGCCTGCGCCGGGGCGCAACCTGGCCGGGGCCAGGGCAGCGCTGGACGGGTCGGTTTGGCGCTACTGGCCCGGCCGGGAGCGGCGCGCAGCGAGTGGGGCCGGCGGCGCCCGGCGCTCCCCGCGGCAACGCCGCC